>PVHT021183632.1:3382424-3505680 GCA_004024745.2 Catagonus wagneri
CACCCCCCCAATTTGCTAATTAATCTGATATGAGGAGCCCCACCAGAAGAGTCAGGCCTCCAGTCTCCAAAGGTTTAAAGGGACACAGGACTCCTTGGGGTGACACAGGGTAAATACTGACAGGGGTGGCGGTAGGTGGGTTGGCCACGCAAACAGGTGGATGGGGCAATGGGAACACCTAACGTTATTCTAGAACAATGCGATCCCATTTTAAGACTGAAAAAAATTGGGCAAAAATCAATGTCAAAAACTATTTTGCGGGAAAAACCAAAGTTGGCAATTGTCCCTGGGCATTGTATTAAGGGAAAATGTCTATTTTAAGATGTGGATTAAAAACAAGTGTAAGCAGTTTATAAACATCAGCTTCATCTTCTGTTTCATAAAACTGGGATTGCCATTAAGGCCGAGTTCAGGACACTTAATGTGCAGATACGTAAGGTCAGAGTGTTTCTTGGTCTGATTTATTTTAGATGGTAGACTCGTTTCTGCCCAGTTCTGTGTGTGTGTGTGTGTGTGTGTGTCTGTGTGTGTGTGTGTCTGTGTGTGTCTGTGTGTGTAACACTGCAGGTATCACCCGAAAGATGAGCACTTTGGGGAAAGCAGTTCTTTCTGGTAGCAGCTCCCTTATGAGCTTTTGTTCAGCATATAACTGAGCCTTTGGAACAAAGATGAGTCCTTATAAATCATGGATATAGAGATTAAATTTTCTGGCTGTGCTGGGGGTAAAGTGAACGTTAAATAAATGAGTGGAAGAACAGGGTGGTTCTATCTAGGTGCCGTTTGAGAGCTTTACCAACCAATGTCTTATTTTAATACTGGGATGTATATTTTTTTTCATTGACAGGTCCCTGAACACCCTGAAACAGACTTTCAAATTTCCACACTATGTAAAGGCAAGATTCGATTAAAATACTGTTCAACGTCTCTGCATAGTTTCATCACACAAACCCTACAATTTCTTTCCCTGCAAATGGAAAACAATTTATAGCATCGTTTCTCAAAATGTAGTATACAATTGTAATATACTTACGTATTTATAAAATACTTCCTTAAGGGTAAAATATAAATATAAAATTATTTAGAGAAAATACCTTAAGGGGGTCTTCTATAAATAAGGGGGTATTTTATAATCCCAGATTCCTCCGCCCCATCTCAGGCCTCCTGAACCATATAAACCGGGGCTGGGGCCCAGGGGATCTGCAGCTTTCAAAGGTCTCTGGGTGATTTTAATGCACAGTAATGTTTGAGACCCGCACATTTATAAGGCATATGGCCGATATCTTTAGAATACTACCTTGATTACTATTTACTTGTTGAATTAATTTCTAAATTGAAAATGAAAAATATTTAGGAACACATTATTATTTGCACACTGTTCTAATATGTCTTTTTAAAAAATAGGACCTGTACACATTTGTGTAAATTCCAAGAAAGCATGGAAGTATCCAAGAACTGGAAGCAATATTCTATAAGAGCTTCTGTTTATTCTGCTCAAAACAGATTTACTTTGGAGTTCCCCTGTGGCTCAGCGGGTTAAGGACCTGGTGTTGTTGATGTTGTGGCTCTGGTCACCGCAGTGGCATGGGTTCGATCACTGGCCCAGGAACTTCTGTATGCCTCAGGCTAGGCCAAAAAATTTTTTTTCTTTTACTTTTCAAAAAGGGGGTTGGAAGTCGGGCACCGATGTGTTTTTCTGCCCCAAACAGCTTTTGGATTTTCAAACTAGCAATTTTTCTCTCAGATAAATTTGATGGGGTTTCCTTTCCTACCCAGCTTATCAGTTAGGAAGATTATCAGAAAATGAAACATAAGGCACATGAAGCAGGTCTAACAAGAAAGGAAAAACCATAAACCATGTTTACACAGAGAGGGTTCCTGGGGGGGACCTGGGTCACTGACTGCCTGAGGTGCAGGGGGCCACACAAAGGTATCGGGTTTGGGAGGAGAATGAAGATGAGAAGATACAAACAGGTGGAGAGGAGATTCGGTTCTTGAAAGAGAAGAGGAGGAGGAGGAATCTGACACTAAAAAAGTGAAAGAGAAAAAAAAGAAGGATAAAAGCAAAAAAACTTTAGAAACACAGGAAAAAAATAAAGTAGCTTTTAACATACTCACATAAGCTGCAAAGAAAATGAGGTCATGTAATACACAATCATTCCTCTACTTGATAACAGAATACAAGTACTTTTCGAAGAAAACAAATTTGCAGTTTCCCCACTGGTTATCTAATTGCTCTGCAACAACACCACGGAATAAAAATAACTCAGATTTACCTGGGTACGGATTCGGCAGTATGATCCATTGAAAATAATACGTCTTTAACCTATAACATCCAGGACATTCTAGAGGAAAAGAAACTCTTTGCTTTTCAATCGGAAAGGGTTAGAACTTGAATTTCCCTGTTTTTTCTTTTTTTTTATGAGAAGCATTTCTATATTGTTTACTGGAAAACTAAAGTTTTCCTGGGTGCAGATACTGAAGGGCAACCACAGGTCAGGTCCCAGCCTCGTGACAATGGAGTCTAAGTTTTCTAGGCAGGTCTGCGGCTGGTGGCACTGGCCGGGCACTTGGAAAAGGAAGCTGTTACCGTCACCCCCATGTCTTTAGCTGGAGGGATACACAGCAATAGGGAGACCAGTACAGTGATCGAATTTTCCCCAGACACAACGGACCAAACTTTCAAGGTAAAAGAATCATTTTGCTTTGCGTAGGTGTCTGATCGTTTCTATCAATGATTAAAGCTAAATCCCCTTACTCCATATCCTGTTTTGAAGGCAAAGGAAGAAAAAAATTTTTTTCATTCTCTATTTAAGGAACTAGCTTATTCCAAAGATAATGATTCATAGCTTCAAAGTTAAAAGACTGTCACTCCATTTGACGCTTCTCTTTGGATGGCTGGGACCTGGAGGATGACAGAAGTGGAGGAGGGGAGCCAGAGGTGATATTAGAAGGGAAATCATATTCTTAAGGGTTTTTTTTGTTGTTTGTTTTCCAGCTTACCACATCCATTTAATAAAACCAACATCCACTCTTTAGCCACAGGGGACGCAACCAGTGCAAAGCTTCTAGATATGGGTCCCCTTCTGTTACTGCTCAGATCTGCATGTGGACAATTTCAGAGGTGGAAAACCACATTCTGGTTAAATTAATTAGTCCCCTCCAAGATGAAGAACACTGAGCATGCACTTTATAATGACCCAGATGTATAATAACGGTACTTTGGTTATATTTTTAAAAAACATTTCTCTGTTTGACATAGATACTGAAATTTTTTTTTAACAGCAGAATACCATGTCTGGGATTTGCCTCAATGTGCTCAACAAAAACTAAGTGTGGGACAGCTGAGATGGAGAGGAAAAAATGCTAATTGTCGAAGGCTGGTGGCAGGCACTTGGGGATTGATTAGAGTAGCATCTCTATTTTGGTATATTTGAAATTTGTCCACAATAGAAACTTAAAAAACAAAAAGCAAACAAATTCCAGTTCCAGAAAACAACAGCAACCACCCAAGAGGGGCTGTGGCTTCACAAGGGAATCCACTGCACCGTGGGGGGACCTGGGATTCGCAGGGTCCCAGTGGCGGCAGTCACCTGGGTGGGCTCTGCCCTCGAGTCTTGCCGGCCGTACTCATGTCGATATTTGTGCCCTCTAGGTGACGCGCCAGGTGGGGCCGGGACCAATGCCATGGACTAGCTGTCACAGCTGACCTCAGGGTCACTTCTGTTTTGATTCGGGACCACGTTCACTTCTGACAAGTCAATTTTCTCTTTTCCTCTATAGCCCCGTGGCTCCCCTAAGTGAGCAGGGCTGCGGTGGGGAGTCAAGACTCGACAGCCTCCTTCAGCACCATGTGGACTGAAAACTGAGGCAAAGGGAAGGAGAACAGCCCAGGCTGAGGGCTCTGAGTGCCTCGGGGTACCACCCGGCTGTAAAGAATCCGGAGGACGTACCTGTGGACAGGTGTGGTGGGATGACCAGGGCATGTGGGAAGGGACACCTCTCCGGGGCTGAGCTATTTTCAAGCCGAGGGATGTAGGAAGTTATATCTAAGCTTATGTGCATGGAAGGGTGAACAGAAAGCTAATAAAAATGGTTACCGTTAGGGACAGGCAAGATGGAGGGGCAGGCATGGAAGCCAAAGCTGTCACTGGAAGCTTCGGAAGCAGAATTTAAACCACATCTGTGGGTCAGTCCACACAGATGCATGACCAAGAACCGCTGCCCTCCTGCGAATGCCCACAGGCTGAATTATGTGGAATTGGGTTTTATTCCTCCAGATGGAGGCATCCTTTCCATTTAGAGGCAGGCCTTCCTTGTGGTTAAGTCTCTTTGATTTAAATAAGCACTTCAGGATGTTTTACTGTCATTTACGACCAGTCTGCAATGGATAGGGCCTGCTAAGGTGGCCTTCCGTTTTTCAGATTTCCCTGCCTCCTGAGTAAGTAACGGGTGGTTTGTAAACCAGCAGTTCGGGTTCTGGAGGCAGGGCCAGGTCTTGGGGGAATTTGTGTTGGTGAGCACAACACCACCACCAATAAAACGGTCACAGCACCTGGAGGCCGTGGTTCTGTCCTACGGTCCCAGGGCACCTGCTCCAGAAATCCAGACTCTAACCACTCAGGTTCCAGGGAGTGAGAGAACGGGTGTGTAGACCCCACTAACTCGAAGGGGCAGCGACCCCGAGCCGTGCCTCAGAGACACATCACCTGGGGTCCCCGGGGGCCAAAGCAGAGACTGAATCCCAACAGCCACACTCATTTCCTTCCACTGTCTCTTTTCAGTGTGATGTGTGGATTGAAGTCTCCGGATCTCCGATCTCAGGAATTTAAGGTCTGAGCCAGCAGGAAGGAAAAGGGGTCTGACTTTAGTATGACTCCTGCAGGGCCCTGAGGAGGGGGAGAAGGGGTGACAGCCCGGGGCAGCCGCAGCAGCTGATCTGAACCAGCCCAAACGGCTGCTGGGGCTGGAGTGTCACCTCCCTCTCTCCTCTCTCGCCAGGGTCTGAGCCTCAAAGAAGCTAAATCCTGACAACCTGACCTTCCCTGCCCTGCCGAGTGCGGGGGGCCACATCCTCCAGCAGGACTATTTCAGCTCAGAGTTGGCCTGGGTTGCAGCCCAAGGCCACAGTGCCCGCTCCCCAATCCAGGGCTCAGGCCACTCGGGTGGCGAGTTTCTCTGGGGCCCAGTCCATCCGTATTTTGAGCCGCGGCCACAAGCCCCATTAAACTGCACTAATTTATAACGTGTGCTGCTTCTAACGCCCAATACTCCTGAACTAGGTGCCTAGGGCCCCAGGACCAGTCGACTTTTAACTTTGGGAAAGAGAGCCGGGCACTGGAAGGCAGGCAGCTGTGAGGACAGCCTCAGGTGAGTACCACACCTGGCTCCCATCCCATCCGGGGACAGATTTTCCAAGGATGGCGGTGTAGGCCTCGGGGCTGCTCTCTGGCTCTTAGGAAGGGCTTGGTCAGGAGCCAGAGCCTGGCCCAGTGCGGGAGAAGCACTCGGAAGCTCCTTTCAAGAAGCCAGCCCGTAGAAGACCAGGCACAGCCAGAAAGAGATTAAGCCTGACGCAGGGCCCTGCGGGGTGGCGGGAGAAGCAACAGAACCAGGTTCCGAATGATGCTCCAGAACTACCCCTGACGCTCAGAGTGCAGTGATTTTATTTTGTGGGTCTGTCCTCCAAAGTGCCACCGAAGAGTTGGTATTTTTGTTGGAATTACTCGTTTGGAGTTCTGGAAATTACAGGGATATCTTTTCCCCTCTTACTTAGGCAACCATGGAAACGCAAATGATAACAGAGCGGTAACTATTTGCTCCGAGGCAGGACGTGCCACTGGCCTCCTGGTGGGGTCAGTAGCAGCAGAAGCTCAGAGCCCACCTGCCTCCCTACAGGGTCTTTTGATGGCTGTGTGTGGGTTCGTATGTGCCACTGGTTAGAAACCACAGACTTGATTTCAGCCAGGTCTGAAATCTAAGGGGAGAGAGAGAAGCAGAAAAGCAGGGGAGAAGCTTAATGAGCATGGGAACATATCTAATTTTGCTTTTGAATTTTCAGCTCCAAGAGCTAGGGAGAAAGTAGAAAGATTTCAGCGAGTGGCATCGGGCAAGAAATATTACCTCCCCCGCCGTGGACACACACTTGAAAAAGACAGTGGAGAAAATGCACCTCCTTTGAGAGGCTAGCCTATTTGCATGACGGCCTCGTTCAACCCCAGGCCCTGGTGGTCCTCACCCCACACGGCTCGGCTTGGGGGGTGGGGGGCAGGTCCCACGCTCTCGTTGACACCGTTTCGGCCCCTCTGGCTTTGCATTCTCACCTGTCTCGGGATCGCTGAAGTCTGGCAAAGTAATTGTATTAAGCTGTCGTCTGTCAGCAATGGTTCTATCTAAGAGGCTGCTCCCACGTCCAGAATCACTGCAAAACACAGCTACAAATGTCAGTCATTTGAAGGGTGGGCAAGGGGAGGCAAACAGCAATCACTAATCCCCATTCCTGAACTGCGGTCTGTCCTCCTGGGCTTTTGTGACGTTCCTCAGCATCTTTCCACTGGTTATCAGGCATCCTGCTCCCTCGGCCGCCTGGCTGGGATTCCTTTCAGCATCCGCATCAGCTTAAGCCACACCCACACACGCATTTTCCTCTCTTTTGGTTCCAGGTTCTCCATCCGCCCAGTGGGGGAAACTGACCAGCACTCTGCGCCGGGAGGTCTTAGGCTTATCAAGCCCATAAACACATCGGCCTCCAGCTGTCTTTAGGGACCAACGCTCTCCACCAGGGATTCTAAGAAATATCACCTGGGGCATCTCTAAAAAATACTGATGCCAAGGTCCTGCTCCAGACCAAATAAATCAGAATTTCTGGTTTTCAAAGCTCCGCAGATGGTTCTAAATGTATAGTAGCCAAATTCAAGAATCCTGGCCCCTACTTTTTTAAGGGTCATCACAGCTCCTGTCCTAAGAACAAGGCTTTAAGATAAACGGCGTGGCTGGTACCTCAATATAATAAGAGGGAGAGGAGTGTGAGGTCACACCCTGAGCTGGGTGCCAGGGGGGGTGAGGGGCAGCCCCCAGCCAGTGTTCCTGAGCTGGGAAAGCGGGGAGGGGGCTTAGAGAGAACACAGCAGAGTTTTGGCACCAGGGTCTGGGCCAGCGTTCCCAGCAGCTCCCTGCACTCAACCCCCCTGTCCAGTCTGCTCTTGCAAAACGGGACTGGCCCCACTCAGTTGGCAAGTCCCCGGGGAGACCATGTGGGGCCTAAGTGGAATGAAGCACCGTTAAGGGACCTTAGCTCACAGATGCTTAAAAAAAAAAAAAAAAAAATCTAAGAAGCTTATAAACAAACACAACTGCATTCTTCCTTTCCCCCTCTATTATGATAGTCTATCAAAAAAGCATCTTTATCTCTTGAGGATTGAGTCTTTAATGCTTTTCTTCGAATCTTTTTTTCCCCCCCAATCTGGGTGGGGGCCCTACAAGTGGTATTTTTTGGTTAAGAAGTTCAAATTCTACAATAAAGGGACACAATTTCCTTCCTCCATGCAGCTGTTGCTAAAAGTGGTACAAACAAGATTTGCTATGAAACTTAATATGGTTTGCAGGCTGCAATTTCCACGTCCAGTGATGTTGTTAGAGAAATCCACAGGAAACAGAAGGAAACTTGCTTCGGTACAGACTGTTTGTCAGCCTATATTTATTACATCACTAGATGCAAGTTTTTTGGAAATCGTTCTATTAATTATTTCCACAACTGAGAAACAATAAATGTCTTTGAGCAGAAGACAACTTAAAAGTAAAGCAGATTTTCATTGATCACATTACCGACAAGATTTCTAGCTCTGCTCTGTTCATACATTTTTTTTTTCTTTTTAGGGCTGCAGGTATGGCATATCACAGTTCCCAGGCTAGGGGTAGAATTGGAACTATAGCCGCCGGCCTACGCCACAGCCACAGCAACTCAGGATCCAAGCCGTGTCTGCACCCTACACCACAGATCACAGCAACGCCAGATCCTTAACCCAATGAGCGAGGCCAGGGATCGAACCCATAGCCTCATGGACACTAGTCGGGTTCGTTTTCCCCTGAGCCACAAAAGGAACTCCATGCATTTTTAATATTAAATATTACATAAAATACTGCAGAAATATTACAAAGAGTTAATTATCTGAATGCTGCAATGGCTCTCCACTTGAGAGTTTTTCAGAAGATGTTATCTCAAAATACAGTGATATTTTTCATCACCATCACCTGGGATTCCAGGACACAAAATGAGGTGTTGTAATTGTAAAGAAAGGATCTGCTTGGGTTCTCAGTAAGACAGGAAATGTTTATCTCAGCCACAGCCCTCCAGGCTTCCCATGTCACCAAGCACAGGGTTGGCTGCTGCTTGTCATGCTGGGTCCTGGAACCCAACCGGGGGTCTGGATTCTTACCCTACATCTGTCCCTCATGGCAGGCCGCTCTGAGCAAGGCCACTTCCTGTGTGACTCAGTGACTTCCCATGAGATGAGGATAAGGGTGGTCTTCCGACGCAGACCTGAGTCAGGTTGAACGGGGTCATGGAGGTGGGGCAGTCAGAAGACTTACAACTTCTGGGCACATACTAGGCATCCTGCAAATACCACGCCTGCAAACGTGTCTGGCTGACCCCCGAAGACAACTCATTCTTAGCTGTCCTGGTGCAGTGCTGGGTGTGGGGAAGCTGGGTTAAGGACCTCCTGCCCCAAAGGTCAGAGACCCCCACCAAAACCTAAATCTGGATTTATAAACCTCACCCACTGAGACCTAGTTCCCTTCCACCGGCTGGGAAGCTGTATTTGGTTACATTCCTTAGTTTATCTTTCCAAGCATATAGGCAACAAGGAACTATGCAAAATGGAGATGGTTTTGTTCCACTCTGACTGTCGTGACTACTTGAGAATTTTGTCGGATGCTGGAGGCGATTTTTAGTTCATTTATATGGTGCAGAATTTGCTTCTGCCATGACCCACAGAACATGCAAGAAGGGGCAGAGGGAGGCCTGGCCAACCCTGGAGTCTCCTTCACGCTCTCACTCTGGCCAGTCCCTCTCCCGCAAGCCCTCCTCTCTCCTCTCTCTCTATGGGACACGTCTGCTCGGGCAGCTCTGTGGATCGAACCCCCCTCCAGCCCCGTCACCTCACTTCTTCTCTGCCCGGCCCTTTGGTGCCAGGACCACCTGCCGAGGAAGATGGAGGGAAGGAAAGAAAAACCAGTCTTGGTCAGTGGTGTTAGCAGTGGGTTGAGGGAAAGGAAATTGAACCTCAAGTCCACAGCACATCATAAGCTGCGAGATCCACACAGGTAGACGTGCAATTCCAGGTAACTGTAATTCCCCTAAATTAGGACTGAAAACTCAGGGTAAATTGGACTGATGATCAAAGTTTACTGGAAACTGGAAGCTTCTCTTGGAAATCCTCTAACGTAGCTACACAGAGATTAAACACAAGAGGCAAGGCTGGTGGTGAACCAGGAGCCTGAACCCTGGAGTTCTTGTCACAGCTATGTCCCTTCCCAGCTCTGCCATAGCTCCTGGCACTCGGTAAATACTGAACATAATAGAGGGGCCTTGGATCAGAAACCAGAGCATCTCTCAGGCATCTTAAGGCTGGATTACAAGAGTCAGTGAAAGTTCCCAACATTCCTGAACTCAATTTTCTCATCAGTAAAATGGGTCCAGTGTAACATAACATTTGCCCATTTTATGGGGCTGCTTTGAAGATGAATGAGAGCACACCCCGTAAAGAGAAAAGCTCCACCAAAATAGTGGTGACTATTAGCATGAAATGGGGTTTCCAATTTCCAGCTGAGGTTAGAGCAAAGAAATAGTCTTTTTAAAAAACTTTCTATGCTATTCGTTAATGTGATCAAAATGGACTGAGGAAGAAAACGTTTTCTTCTAATTGTATGGGCCACAGGATGGAGATGGTCCAAGTGGCAGTGACAAGAGGGGAGAGAAGTGGCTAATAATAAAAAAAAAAATAAAGGAAAAGACGTTGATTGTCAACTCAGAGGCAGCCTGGGTGGTGGAGAGCTTGATGTTGGGCAGACCTGGGTCTGAACCATAGCTCTCGTAGTCGTTTCACTGAGAACACCTAGAGCAAGTCCTGTCGCCTCGTGGAACTTCAGTTTTATTTTCTATAAAGTGGAAAGAACTGGGGCTCTCTTGCAAGGCTGAGGCGGGGGCTGAAGGTGCACCGCCCATTGCTGAAATGCTTCAGTGCAAGGAGGCTTGCAGACCTCCGGCGAGGCTCTGGACAGAAGCCCCACTGTCTTGAGCGGCCACGTCAATGTGCACAAGAATGGAGGGGAGCTGTACGCTTCACCAAGAGAGAAGACAGAACAAGAGGTGGACTTCTACCCTCCATGAGGCCAAAACTGCAGACCCGGGGAAATCTGTCCAGGCTTCTGCCATGACAAAGACCTGCCACACGCACTCCCAGGAGCGTGCCACCCACCCTTTGCTCATGGCAGGAGATGCCTTCTCAGCTCGACCCGCAGGTGGACCGCTCTCTGGGAGAAGGCTCGGTTTGGCCACTGGCTCAGAGGGCGGTTCTCTTTCCAGCAAAATAAAGTCTAGTCTGTCCCCATGACCGCCTCTGTGCCCCTCATCCCACTGCTCCCGAGACTGGTGCCAACTATTTGGGGCTGGGGAGCAGGGGGAAGCCCCGGCAGGGTGAGCAGAGCCCCCCGCACCCCATCACTGAGCCCACATGGAAACAAGGGCGCCTGAGCCTGGAAGTCGGTGTGGACCTGATCCAGCTGGAAACCAACCACCTCCTGCCCAGATGCTTTCTGCTTGGGTTTTACGTTTTTTAAGTGAGGATGCTTCTCACCCACTTGTTCCTGCCATCCTGTCCTTTTCTCAAACCCCGTGTGACCCGACTCGAGGCTTGGGGACCCAGAGCCGCCCCTCTCCGGGGAACCGAGGAGTGTGCTGTCCCCATCAGGACACAGCTCTCCCCCTCCCCGCTGTCTTCCATTGCCAGGGTCACGTCCTCCCGGCCACACTGTGGAGGATATCTAAATTTGCACAATGGTGAGGGCTACAGGAGAAGCGTTTATTTTTATCCTGGAGAAAATCAGGTTAAAAAAACAAACAGGAAGCTCCTTAATAAGGGGCTGCTGGACGGCCACCCCCTCGCTCGAGGCTCCTGGAGTGGCTGGATGGGGCAGCTCTGGGGTGGGGGCGGCTGCTGGGTCCCCCCTCCCCCACTGCATCCAGACCCTGAGCCTGGAGCCAGGGTTCCTCCCCGCTCTGGCCCCGAAGGATCCTTCAGGAAACGGAGGAAGTATGGACACATCCCAGGCATTTGGTTAAGTATTTTTAAAAAGCTTTCCAATTCTGCTATTTTTTTTTTTCTCCTCACATTCAATATTCTTGGTTGCTAAGTGGGAGGAAATGTGGGGAGGTGGGAGAGGTGTAGAGAACGGAGGGAAACTTGGCAACGGGAAAGCTGATGGATCTATTTTCACGTTTCTAAAGGGGGTTCAGGCAAAGGAACGCGCTCCTGGAGGAAGCAAGCAGCTGGGGAGCAAGCCCTGGGGCCGGGCTTGTGGCAGAGACTCTTCCCCAAATCTTGCTGCTTCCGGTCAGAGGGAGTGGGGGATTTGGGGGACATAAATATGGCCTTTTTTTTTTTTAAGGGCCGTACCTGCTGCACATGAAAGTTCCCAGGCTAGGGGTTGAACACCACAACCACAGCCACAGCATCTGAGCCGCATCTGCGACCTACGGTGCAGCTCACGGCAACACCAGATCTGTAACCCACTGAGCGAGGCCAGACATCGAACCCGCATCCTCGTGGGTACTATTCAGGTTCATAACCTGCTGAGCCACAACGGGAACTCCAATATGGATGTATTCTATTTCTGCCTACAGACTTAGAAAAGTAGAATTTTTTACATACCCACCAAAGGGAAGAGGCCCATTTCATGATTATCTTTTCACCAAGGGGAAGATGGGCGTGGCGGGCCCAGTAGGTGCCATAGGCTCTGGTTAGGAAGAGGACTCTTGCCTAATTCTTATGACTTGGGCTCTGCAAGAGTAGACCCTGGCCCGGCTCCCCCTCTTCTAACTGCACTGCCCCTGGGGCCCACGGTCCCCGCTCTGGCTAACGTCAGCTCACAAGCACCCATCTCTTTAACAGGGTCCCGGTTTTGAACATTTTTTTAACTGCAGAATCTCTTGTAAAACAAGATCTCACGTGGAACCCCAGCTGCCCTCTGTGGCTGCCTCAGCCCCGGCCCCCGTTTTCTTGCTCACCAGCAGACTGGCCGCCAGCCCACCTGCCTACCCCGCCTCCTGGCGGGCTGGACCGGGCGGGCCACACTCTTGCACACATTTATGATTTGCATTTTTAGGCTTCTGACTCTGATGAGCAGAATGTGGGCTGTCCGTCCATCTTGCTGTGAGCTTGAAAATTATTCTGAGGGTATGAGCAGGTGCTTGAATTCACCTTTTCATTAAATCGCTTCCTTCCTCGGTCAGGGCACACTTAGTAATCTAGAATTTTGCGGGGGAAAAACTGCCTGCGACTTGACGATGGTGTCTTTCAGGGGATGCTGGTAGTGGACCTTCCCCGGATTAACTGTCTCCCAGGGTGGGCGCCCTTGACTGGCTCCCACTGGCCAGGTCATTTCACAGTTCAGGGAGGCAGAGTGAGCGGGTAGAAAAACCTATGAATTTTCTCTGGTCGAGATACAATTAATTTCCACCCAAACAATATATGTCATTGTTCTGTAGGATACATTTTTAAAATATTTATTTGCAAATTCACTTCAGCATTTCTATCTTTCAAATTCTTCTTTGAATGGGTCTTAACATCTTATTGCTTTCCTCATTAGTTAATGAGGCAAATAAAATCTTTGATATGTGCTCCTTCTATAACTTGTTTCAGGCACGACTCTACCTTTTTGAAAATAATACTTTATCATGAAAATAGCCATTTCTACTCTCCTTAGGAGGACGAGGCCTGTTTATACCGTGAGGACCCCATCTGGAATATATAATTGATTCGTCTGTCCATAAATCACAAGAAAGATGATAAGACTTGTCATAGGAATTATGTAAAATGCTGGTTGAGAGAAACCAGATCAAGACCAAGTGGAATTGAGCCTAGTGGGTGACCGTGGCAGCAGAGGCATAAGAAACCCATGATTTGGAGGTTTCATCGGACATCAGGAGAAAATCCCCTTAGAAATGGAGTGTAAGAGGCTCCCCTGCTCTTATCTGTGGCTCCCAGGGGTGCAGAGGGGTGGAGAGTTCATCCTGTTAAACGCCAATCAGCGATGGACCGAGAGGCAGGGGTCCCGCAAAAACCACGCACAACAGGCACCGCTGGCCTCTTACCTGGGATTGGTTAGGTTGTAGCAGGATTTCCAAATCTGCAACATGTGCTTACAAGTGAGAAGCGCCTCATCCGGGCCTCGGCAGAGTGATTCCAACTTGACTTTGGAAAACAGTAGTCTGCGGTGGGGAGACAAAGGGAGAAAAGAACACAGCTCAGGCCAGAGTCCCCACCAGAACAAAACCAAGTGCCCAGAAGCCACTGTACTCATTCTAGGAGGAGGTGACCAAAGGCTGGCTCCAAGGGAAGTGGCGGCAACAGGGCCAAGGATTCCAGAACCCCCCGCACCATGTATGGCTTTGCAAGTCTCACTGCCACGGCGAAGGCAGGCACGGCACCGCCATGTGTGGTCAGGTTAAGAGCATCAGAGAGGCTAATTTTTTCAGAACACAGGGATTTTATTAACAGTGTGCTTTTAAGAACAAAACCGATTTATTTGCAAAACTTCAAAAATGCATCAAAGGCGAACCTGATTTGTTCACAAAATTACACAGGAGATGCAACTCACTCGATATGAATGCCGACCAATGACCTTCCACGACGGTTCTCACCACGCGAAGGTGAATGTATTTCATCAGCTTCGGAGAGCCTGAACCGAAGGCACATAACATGGGGACCTTTGGCCAAGGCCCTCTCGTCTTTGACCTTCTCCAGCCCTGCTCTTTAGGGTCTAGGATTTCACCACTTCAACCATAGTCACCAACTACCTCTTCTCTATTTTTGTCACAACCGAAGGCCAGACCTTCGGAGCACTAAGCTTAGCCCCATCTCCCTTTCTTGGCCCCGCAGAGTTGCCTCACCCCCAATGTCTACTTCTGTCTCTCTAGCCATCAGCGTCTCCACTGGTCCCCGGGCTCATCACTACCGTCCTTGCGAAAGCCCCAGCATGAGCCCAGATGCTGTCCTGATGGTTTGCTGTCCACTCAGCTCCAGCTCTAAGAAATCATGTTATAAAGATATCATTTTCATTCCCTGCTCAAGAAACTACAATGATTCCTCATTGACTATAATAATAAGTCAAAATTCCTTATCGGGTCCTTTAAGACACGTTGCTCACTGGTCACGCCTATGTCACCATTTCTGCTGCCATGAATCCCACTGGACCCTTTACGCCTACCAATGTATTTCATTGACCGAAGGCTATATTTTGTTTTTTTTTTTCATAATGCTAAGACTAGTATGATGCATCCTCAATCTTAACTTCCACTAACCCACATCTGGTCCTAATTCCTCCTAAATTCAGCTAAAACCCCACCTCATCAAATAACGATACCACTGTCACGGCTTTATCCTGTCTACTCTGTGAGCGTCACATTAGCTGGTGGTGTTAGCAAAAAGAAGACAAAGAAAGGGAGGAGCTGCTGTTTTGAAAGGAGCTCTAGGAGCCCGTGCTTTGTATTTTACAAAACAATATCAGTGTTACCTTTGTTAGGACCCTGCTCAGGAGGTCAGTCAACTCCCCTTCCATGAGAGAACCCCAGCCTCTCTCTAGTCTCACTTCCACAGCGCCTAGAATTGTGCTCTGAGGCCCAAGGGCTTTAAATCAGCATTTGCTCTCTGACTATTTTCTCTATAAACCACAGAAGATAAAGAAATATATTCCTAGGGTTTTTTTTCTTTTCTTTTTTTTTTAAGGGCTGCACCTGTGGCATATGGAGGTTCCCAGGCTAGGGGTAGAATCGTAGCTATAGCTGCCGGCCTACGCCACAGCCACAGCAACATGGGATCCCAGCTGCGTCTGCGACCTACACCACAGCTCACGGCAACGCCGAATCCTTAACCCACTGAGCAAGGCCAGGGATTGAACCTGCGTCTTCATGGATACTAGTCAGATTCGTTTCCAGGGGTTTACGTTAGACATCTAGGAGAATACCTCACCATGCGCTACTCACTCGAAGGCAAGAGGGAAGCCTTTTCTTCCCCGGCGAGAGGCGGGATGAAGGCGGTCCTAACAGTCACCGCCCAGGAGGATGGGTTTGTGCCAACCACTCCCTCCAGACAGGACACGAGCTGCCCAAGGGGGCGCTGGTGGCTCCCAGAGGCACTGGGGCCAAAGGAGCCCGGGGAGATGGGGTGCCGGGCCAGGCAATGAGGGGGATGCAGTCCCTGATCTAGCGGCAGGTGGGCACAAAGAGTGAGACCAGAGGTGAGAAGAGGGCACGGCTTCTGCTTAAAAACATCTCCAGAAGTGGAAATTCCCTGAGGCCTTTCCAGGAGGACCTACAAGAAAAGACAGCCCTCAGGGTGTCTTGAGGGTGTTTTAAGGAGTCAGAAGCTGACTCCTGCTGATGTCTTCATGAGTCCAGAAGGTGGTGGGAGTACTTTTCCACCAGAATCTCCCACCATACACGGGTCAACTGGGAGATGTGTTGCACGGGAAGGAGGAGCCGCTGTCAGCATTTGGGTGGAGACCTACTTGGAAGCCAGAAACCCTGGGTGATGAAGGTTGGTTGCCAAACAATTTTGGCCAGGGGAGATTCCCCACCGCCCCAAACACCCAGAACCAAGGTGATATTCTTTGGAGGCATGCCGAGTCCTCTGGCTGAGCCAAGCTCGGAGCTTGCCTGCCCCACGGAGGGTAACGCGGTGGTGGGTAGGTGTCCCCACACGGCATGCAGTGGTGCGGCTCTAAGAGCAGTTATCCAGAAAGCCTGCACCAAAGCACAAAACGCCAGAGCTCGCCTCTAAGCTGTGGCTTGGGGGAACGCTTCTGTGCAAAGCTTCTTGGCTGGAAAAAGAACTTCTAATTAACATGAAATAACAGCTTTCAAACACTTGACTCAGGATGCGGAGTTGAAAAGGTGTGGGCTGGATTGCAGAGAACCAGACAGGAAGAACAATAGTAGGATCACTGAGCACAAATGACGGAAAAGGCACCTGGAAGTGAAGAAAGAGGAGCAGCATGAAGTGAGGCTGGCGGAGAAGAGGAGCTGGAGAACACAAGCGGAGGAGGAAGAGCAGAGCCTCTTGACCACTGTCAGGTGCGTCCAGCGCGATGGGCAGAAAACGCCAGATGCCTTTAGCTCGGACCCGCCCTTTGGTGCAAAGGAGAAGCAGGAGACGGAAGCACGGCCCTGAGTCTGCTCTTTCTTACCATGCCCCAGACCTCGGCGGGTTGATAAGGCGGAGAACAAGGCCAAAAACAGAACAAGGGACTTGTCATTGTGTTTGCTGAGCCCTGCTCCCACATTTCAAAAATGTTGGAAAACAACTGGCTGGGTGCATGTTACATTAGCAAGACGTGAAGAGGACATAAACAACGATTAGCATTGACCGGCTGTGGTTCATGTCTGAAGAAATTATAGATTCCATCCACTGAGGAAACCCACAGGCAAAAAACCTGGGACAAACCAGTGCTGAGTGCGTTTCAATATGCGGAACTGTCAATCTGATGGAGAAGGCAAAGGGACCTCTAGGCTGAAACCGCTTGTCGGCCACACGACCCAGGTCTGGTCTCAAATTAAGTGAGATGTTCCTCTAAGTGCAGTAAGAAACCACATGCTGGGAAAATGGCCTATTCCTGGATCAAAGTCCATTAACCTAATTAACAACAACAACAAAAAAAAAACAGTTCAAGGACTCATTGAATGCTTATAGGAAATTAATGAAGAATAGAAGAACCTTGCTAAAATCCCAATCTGATGACGTTTCTAACAGGCCAAATGACTTTCATGATCTGGCTCCTGTCCACGTGCTTAGCCCTGGTCCTCCCACTGCCCACCATTCCCCATTCCACATTCCCCATTCCAGCCACAATCAGCTTCCTCCGTACTCACTCCTCTTCATGCCCCTGGGTCTTTGCAAGTGCTGTTCCTTCTGTCTGGAACTCCTTTTCCATCCGTTTCTGCTTTTTAAGCCTCTATTCATCTTTCAAGATTCAGGTCAAAAAGCACCTCCCACCACCATGGAAGCCAGTCTTAAGTAATAGGGGCTAAAACGCCCAAATGGAAATGCAATTCCAGAAAAGACAAGAGCTCTCAACTGCAGAATAATAAGCTGTCAACCAGGAAGCTTCTGCTTTCAAGACAAGTGAAATAATAACAATAAAAGCAGCAGCTGCCAGCCACTTTAAATCTGTAATCAGTGATATCCAACAACCCTGCAAGTTAGGCTGAGAGCTAAGTAATTTGCCCAAGTTCACACTGCCAGTTACTGGTAGAACAGAACCGCAAAACCAAACCGAACCGCTCTACAAGCACTGAACAAAAAACGGAAGAGAACGACTTAAAATATACTAACCACACTACTGACGCTAATGAAGATGTGTAGCATTTTCTAATCCATTGTCAATTATTTAAAGCCCTAAAATATGCGAAGATCTGTGTTATTAACTGTGTGGAATAAAAAGTGGCATAAAACAGTCCCCTGCCCTCAAGAACTTACAGTTCAATCAGCAGGAAAGACTTGCCAGGAATATTAGGCAGGCTGTCTAGCTTAGGGACAGGTGAAAGCCCTGAAATTTGGGTAGGGCTGTAGGAAAAGAGGAGTTTGGGCAGCTGGGGTATTATACACGGTTCTTTCATATTATACATGGTTCTATCATATTCACTGTGCTTTTTGTGACTTGCCTTTTTCACTTAAAATTATCAAGCACATTTGCATGGAAATAACCTAAATGGTCCATCGACAAATGAATGGATTAAGAAGATGTTATATATATAATGGAATACTACTCAGCCTTAAAAAAGAACAAAATAATGCCATTTGTAGCAACATGGATGCAACCAGAGATTCTCATACTAAGTGAAGTAAATCAGAAAGAGAAAGACAGATACCATGTGATGTCACCTACATGTGGAATCTAACATATGTCACAGACGAACCTATCTACAGAGCAGAAACAGACTCATGGACATGGAGAATAGACTTATGATTGCCGGAGGGGAAGGGAGCAGGATGGACTGGGAGTTCGGGGTTAGTCGATGCAAACCATCACATTCAGAATGGATAAGCAATGAGGTGCTACTGCACAGCACAGGGAGTTATAACCAGTCTCTAGGGACAGACCCTGAGAGAAGATAAATAAGAGAACGTATATGTGTCTATGACTGGGTCACTTTTCTCTACAGCAGAAATTGGCACAACAGTGTAAATCAACTATACTTTAGTTTAAAAAAAATGTAAAGAAAAAACTAGTCATTTGAAGGATGCAGTGAATCAAGGTTTCACATTTCATTAAAACTCACAGAAATAACACTTTACCCTATTTTTGGAATTTTTTGAGGGTACCAGGATAACTCTTGATGGAACAGCTGCAGGGCTTGGGGTGAAGTTTAGAAAGAAGAGGGCCCCGGTGAACTTCTCTGGGGCACGAATCGGGGCCAGGCTTCATGTCTACTCCTCAGCCCCCGGACACGTTCCTCACTCCCCGGAAAGTGCCCCCGACCACTGGACCCCCCTCTCTAGCGCATCACTCGTCTTTCCTTTATCCTGGACCCCAATCCCATGAGTCGCAGACTCAACACGATTCCTCGAGCTCATCGTAGACCTTCTCGCCCCCGGCCTGTGTTCGTGGCGTTCCCTCTGCCTGCCTGGAAGGCCTCTCCCCAGGGCGCCCTCCACTCCACCTGTGAAAGTCCCACGGTCTGGCAGCCTCTACCTCCTTACTCGTCTCATTTGCATACTTTTTTTTTTTTGGCCTTTTTAGGGCCACATCTACCGCATATGGGGTCAAATCAGAGCTATAGCTGCCAGCCTACGCCACAGCCACGTCAGATCCTTAACCCACTGAGCAAGGCCAGGGATCATGGTGAGGGATCATGTACACTAGTCAGATTTGTTAACACTGAGCCACGATGGGAACTCCTCATTTGTGTATTTTTTGCAATCTGTTTATTCACTCCACGCTGGTACCGTTCATTACCTATACATCAGTATGCCTGACAACGAACTTGAATTTGTTCATCCTTTTGTCAATGGTTTAAAAAAAAAAAATGCCTATTATGCCCCTGAGGCCACAAAGGGGAATAAAACATGGTATCTCTCCCCCTCTCCAAGGCTCACAGTCTAGTGTTATACACACATGGTACGTGATGAACCCAGACATGTGGACAAGGCTCTCTAGCAACACAAAAGGATGGAGACAGGGTCGGCCCGGGGATCATGGAAGACAACAGAGAAGCAGGACTTTCCACGGTTAGGATGGGAGGAGCTTTGGGGTGGGTGGGGCAGGGACGGGCTTCCAGACAGGCAGATGGAATGACTCAGGCAAAGTAAGGAGTGTCCCAGTGTGTTCAAGGAATGGAGTCTGGGGTATAAGGCTGGGGTCTGAGATAAGCTAAGAGGGCAGATACAGCTAAATACTAAAATCTACTGTGCCTCACAAAGCTTTCTGATGAAGAACTCAATAAAAATAAATTAGGAAAGTTTAGAGAAATACTAAAGTAATAATGCCCTCCAATATATCTGGCAGCATAAAACATGCACTCATTGAATGTATCAAGGAGGAAACATGCATATTAATAAACAAAACCCTTGTTAATTACCAGATCCATAAATGCTGTGTTCAAGGCAGCTGATTCAGAAAGAAAAATCACAGGAACCTTGAACATTTGGTATTTTGTGCTGATCTGTGTTTGTGTGCTCTTGGGCTCAGCGTGCCAGGGACCTGTCTTTGTTTATCTGCTGAATGTAGGCAGGGATGCAAAACAGCTGTGCAGAAAACGCACATGGTATCTGCCCAAATGGGCAATGGCCTTGGCAGAGGGAGGGGGGTCTTGGATACGGCCCCCATCTCTTGTTCCCGGGAGCCTGACCTGAGAGCTGGTGTGGGGCTGGGGGCCAAACACCTGAAGGAAAGTGAACATCTGCCACCAGGTGAAAAAAAACAGTGCATCAGGAAGAGTTGGAGGAGGCAGGTATGTTGAAATGAAATTGTAAATCGAGAAGACGGTTTGGCAGCCACAGATCAGAAGGGTAAGAGAAATCAAAAGAGAAGGGCCAAAATCACGTGGCGACTAGGAGGAGAGGTGGAAATCTGAAGCCAGATGAGTCAGCTGGGAACAAAGCCTGAAAGGGCTGAGCAGCAGCCCATCCCTGGTCACGGAGAGGAGTCACGGGACACCTCTAACCCCCCCAGAGGGGGTGAAGGGGCTTTCTGGGTCCGTGTGGCTTGCGTGAAGGAAGTCCATCTCAATTCCTTGTTACCAGCATTTCTCGCTCCTTCCTTCCTTCTTCCCTCCCTCTCTTTCTCCTTTTTCGTTCCTCCTTCCTTCCTTTCTTTCCTGCTCTCTCTTCCTTTCTTCCTTCCTTCCCTCCTTCCTTTCTTGTCTTATTTGGGGCCACACCTGCGACCTGTGGAAGTTCCCAGGCTAGGGGTCAAATCAGAGCTGCAGCTGAGGCCTACACCACAGCCACAGCAATGCTGGATCTAAGCTGCATCTGCAGCCTATGCCACAGCTTGGCAACAATGCCGGATCCTTAACCCACCGAGCCAGGACGGGAACTCCATTACCATCATTTCTGATGACCTGCTGGTCTTGGAGCCCTTGCTCTCCTGGCTTGGTTTCTGAACCAGTCCAGTCCCAGGAGGTGATGTTCTCTGCAAAAAGCAGCCTCTGATCCAGGCTGAGTCGCAGTCACAGGAGATCCAAGCAAGACTGGCCTGTGAGCTGCCTGGCCTGCCCCAGTTCCATAGGGCCAATCACCACCAGGTGAGCTGATGACAGTGGGCTTACAGCTGCGCAGGTCCCCTGAGGACCTTCTGACAGCAGCTGGAAGGGACAGGGGCGGGGGTTGGGGGGGAATACCAGTTCATGTGACTGTTCCCATTAGATATCAAATGCTGCCTGGGGTCTCATTAAAGGTGACTGTTCAATAAAGGAACAAATGCTTATCTACTCAGCTATTAGACAAGAAATATACAATTCCCGTGATCACCTGGCTCACCTAATTGCTGTACTGACATGCTATTCATTAACTCATTAGAAAAAAACAGAGATTTTCCCAATCAATCCAAAGCTGGAAAAGGCCTTGAAAGGTCCTGCAATGCTTTGTTACTCAGACTGTGGTTGGAGCAGGCTGCCTCTGCTACCTGAGAGCATGTAAGAAATGTAAAAAATGCACCCACTCTAGCCCCATGGATCAGAATCTTCATGTAACAAGATTCCCACGTGATCTGCGTGCAAATTTAAGTTCAAAAAGCACCACTCTACTTCATAACTCTCCATCCTAACCCTCAAAGTTCTCATTATTTTTTTAATCTTTTAATTTTAATTTTTTGTCTTTTTAGGGCCGCAACCATGGCATATGGAAGTTCCCTGGCTAGGGGTCGAATGGGAGCTGTAGCTGCTGGCCTACACCACAGCCACAGCCACAGCCACAGCCACAGCAACTCTAGATCTGAACTGGGTCTGCAACCTACGTCACAGCTCATGGCAATGCCGGATCCTTAACCCCTGATTGAGGCCAGGGATCGAAACTGCGTCCTCATGGATACCAGTCAGATTCGTTTCCACTGAGCCACAACAGGAACTCCCCGATCATTTTTTTTAAAGACCTCCAAGGAAAACAGTTCCCATAGCCCCTACACTTAGGAAATTCTACCTGTGTTTATTTCATTCCAGTAAGAATTGTGAGGGTATTCTATTCCTTTTTTTTTTGCTTTTTAGCTCTGCACCCGAGACATATGGGTCAAATCGGAGCTGCAGCTGCCGGCCTATGCCACAGCCACAGCAACACAGGATCTGAGCTGTGTCTGTGACCTACACCAAAGCTCACAGCAATACCAGATCCTTAACCCACTGAGCGAGGCCAGGGATCAAACCCACATCCTCATGGATACTAGTTGGGTTCATAACCCGCTAAACCACAACAGGAACTCTGAGGGCATTCTAGTCCTAAATTCCACGGGAAGTCTGATCAGCCACTTACACTGAGCTCACAAACGAAGGGTACCCCACCTGTGGCCCTGAACCTTCCTTTCCTTCTGGAGAGAGTCCCTGGATGGCTTTCTGGCGGCCGTGCTAGAACCCACGCATTTCCAGTGAGGGCCGGAGTACTAAGCCGGGGGTGCCATTCACACCTAAAGTCACCTCCTGGGTGGATGATCATCTGCTCTCGGAGCGGGTGGGGTCCTTTTTCGGGCTGGAAAACTCAAACATCTTCCAGAACCAGGCAAGGAAACGGGAGCCAGGCTCGAGATCCCAAAGAGTGTTTGGAGTCATGCCTGCCTACCCTAAAGATAATCAAATCCAGACGTTTTTAAATGTGTGTTGACCCACTGGAACTCTGCTAACAGATGTCTGCTCACAGGCTGCCAGGCGGAAATCCCTCGTCTGCAAGCTTTTCAGGGATTGAATCTTTTTTGTCCTTCTTTTTTTTGGTCTTTTGATGGCCACTCCCGCGGCATATGGAAGTTCCCAGGCTAGGGGTCGAATCGGAGCTGCAGCCGCCAGCCTACACCACAGCCACAGCAACACAGGATCCGAGCCGCATCTGCGACCTACACCATAGCTCACAGCAACGCCAGACAGAATCAGAGCACCTGGTTTCCTTTACAAGACCCCAAAGCCCATGCTGGCTCCTGCCCCGTTTGCTAACAGAACCAGCAAAGAAGGGCCTGAAAAGTAGGGCTTTTGTCGTGAGTGCCTCTTCTCTAGGAATGGTGCGGTGCCCTGTACCTGGCCATTCAGCCTGGCTCCCAAGTGGGGCTCCCTGTCACCGTGAGCCTGATCCCAGTTCAGGTTCCCAGATCTGCTGCTTCCCGGGAACACGGACACGTTGCTAAGCACAAAAAAGCATGAGGGGCAGACACGGTGCTCTGCAGAACTAAGCAGCCCCTCAGCCTCGCCTGCAGGCTGCTCGGAGTCCAGCCGGGGACGGTCCCCGCCATCGTCCCTCAGCGGCCTAGTCCTGCCTCCTCTTCATGACAGGCAGGGACTCCTGCTAGATCCCATATCAGTTACATTTTGCTTCACATTTCAGTCAAAGTGTCAACAATCTGGAATACTCCCCCAGCCTCCGAGCGATATTTTTAGAACAAACAAACAACTGACATATTTAGCTGAAATAAATCACCTCATGAAACCCCAGTTTGGCTTTTTTTTTTTCTGCTCCCAGTTCAGCTATTAATCTCAACTCTGATTAGCATCCAGCAATCAGCACCTAAGCTGGAAATGACCTGGTCGGGCTGAACTGAAAACACATCTGGAATTATATCGCCCAGGCTAGAGAGACTTTTTCTGATGCTTGACTTGACTGTTTTACAACGGGAGCCACTTCATTCAGTGCTACCCACAAAGCAACAGTCAGGACGATTTTCTAGGCACTGTCAGGATGATTTTCTAGGCACCGTCTGACCCGGTGGAGCCAGGGACCGGTGTTGGGGGGGTGCGGTGCCCAGGAGGCAGGGAACCTGCCCCCTGGTTTGGTGAGTGTGTTGGTGAGCAGGTGCCTTTGGCCCAGGGAGGCATCTGGTATATAAACGTGTGGTCAGGAAATACTCGAAAGCAAGTTTTCCCATTGAGCTGCTCTGGCACTAGAAAGGAATCATCTGTTCTCTCTGAACCACAAAGTTATGGTCGTCTCTAACATGGGGGATGGGGAGAGACTGGGAGCAGACCTCTCCTCCGGCCGCTCCCCAGAGGCCGTCTCTGCAGGATTACCCACCCTCATCTCTGACCCAGCCCTGCCCGCCCCGCATACCCACACGTGGGGACCAGAGCTCAAGAAGAAACGACACATCTGGGCCCCTTTCAGGGATAATGGCAGGTGTCAAGAGATGGGAATCCTACCTAGAAGGGCTGGCTATCTAGACCCAGAAAGAAGAGGGTCCAGCCAGATGGGGCAAGGACTCAAAGGAACCCAGGAAGTGCCAGTTCCAGGGAACTGGCAGAAAATTCCATTGTGGCTCAGCTGGTTAAGAACCCAACTAGTATCCATGAGGATGCAGGTTCGATCCCTCTCCTTGTTCAGTGGGTTAAGGATCTGGCGTTGCCGTGAGCTGCCCTATAGGTTGCAGATACAGCTCGGATCTGGTGTTGCTGTGGCTGTGGTGTAGGCTGGCAGCTACAGCTCCAATTCAAACCCTAGCTCCATTCAACCCATATGCTGCAGGTGCAGCCCTAAAAAAAAGGAAAAAAACCGGCAGCCTCCACCCAGAGTCAGGAAGGCACCAGAAAGGAAGAATGCGGCAGGATGCTGGGAAGCTGGCTGGCTCCACGGGACCAGAGGCGGACAAGGTATCTGTCTGGGATCAGAGGCCGAACGGTGCCATGGGTGCTCGAGCAGAACCTGCTCCTATGAATCCTGGCCTGTTTGACTCATGCGCTCCCTTTCCCTTCTGTGTCTTCTCACTCTGCTTGTTTCCGAGGTGTCAAGGGGGACCACGGGGACTGTGTGTCCAACCACGCTGTAGCATGCGCTAGACTTTCCTGCCTTTTTAGGGCGACATAATAGTCTGCTGTCTGTATGTACCACCTTTTGCTTATCCATTCATCCATCCGTGGACACTTGGGTCACTTCACTTTTTTGGATACTATGAATATTGCTACTATAAACACGCATGTGCAACATCTGTTCGAGTTCCTGCTATCAATTCTTTTGAGTATTTACCCAGAGGTGGACTTGCTGGGTCACATGGTAATCTATTTTTATTTTTTTTAGGAGCTGCCATACTATTTCCCACGGCAGCTGCACCATTTTACATTCCCACCAGCAGAGCACAGGGGCTCCAGCTTCTCCACATCCTCTCCAACACTTGTTACTGATTCCTTTTTTTTTTTTTAATAGCTAGTCATCCTAATGGCATCTCATGGTGCTTTTGATTTGCATTTCCCTAAAGATTAGTGACGCTAAGAATATTTTCACATGCTCATTGGCCATCTGAATATCTGCTTTGGAGAAATGTCTATTCAAGCCCTTTGCCCATTTTTTTAAATTAAAGTTGTTTTTCTTGTTGTGAAGGTTGATTTTAAATAAGCTACTGCATCACTGAATCCACTCCACTGTGATCTGTGGTGTCTTGCAGGCTGTCACCCACTCTTCTTTGGCCAAAGACCGCCCTCACTTCCCAACCTGCATCTGAGGGACCTGTATCCCTCAGTAAACTGGCTACTTTGTACTCATCCCACCAGACACCCTCCAGTATCCACGGATCATTTTTCTAGTTTAATAAGATGAACAGTCTCTTTCCTTGTGGTCCAACTTTCTATCAAATGCAAATGTAATGGGCATGTTCATTATTCCACCACTCAGCTCAGATAAAAATAGCCCATAACACCTGGCCTCTCAGTAATCACTATATCAAAACATTACTCAATATGATATTTCAACTTAAACTGAATTTCTCTGCGAGAGTGTGTTAAGTGAGACAGAGTGAGAAAAAGGCACAGTCTTACTTGCCAAGTCATGATTTAAAAAAAAGAAAAAGCACACACTGATATATCCTCCACTCAAGAAAAGCATCATCCTCATCATGTCTTCTGGCTTACTGAAGAGCTCGACAGAGGGGACGGGATAAAAATCCTGCTCATCTGGATCGTTAGCTCAAAGAGAGCATCGACTGTCTTTCTTTTGTTCATGGCAGCACCCCCAGCACCTCACATGGCAACTGGAATGGGGTCAGAACGCAATGCTTCAAAGGCACAAAGTACAGAGGCTGGGGCCAGGCTGCTTGGGTTCAAAGCATGACTCAGTGCATAATCTTGGAGAAACCACTAAACCTCTCTGTGCCTTAGCTTCCTTGTCTGTAAAATGGGAATGATAATACTACCAACCTTTGATGTTTTCATGATGATCAATCAGTTAAAAATATGTAAAGCGATGATAAAAGTTGCCTGTTACAAAGCTGTGCATACAGAGGAACCTATCTACAGAACAGAAACAGACTCACAGAGGTGGAGAGCAGACTTACGGTTGTCTAGGGGGAGGGAGAGGGGAGGATGTGGGATGGAGGGGGAGTTTGAGATTAGTGGATACAAACTGTTACATTTACAATGGGTAAGCAATGAGGTCCTGCTGTATACCACAGGGAACTACACCTAACCACTTGTGATAGAACATGATAGAAGATAATGTGAGAAAAAGAATGTATATGTATGTATGGCTGGGTTACTTTGCTGTACAGCAGAGATCGACAGAACACTGTAAATCAACTACAATGAAAAAATTTAAAAAAAACAAAATGCTAAATGCATAAATGCTAGTGGCTATTATTGCTAAATGAACGAACAAATGGGTGAATGAATGAAGGAATGTTACATATGTTCATTTCTTTCTATAGAGTTAGTACCTATTGGTGTAAAAAGAAATGTGATTGTCTGACAAAATCTGCTTCCATGTGCGGAAGACCATCTTCAGAAGGAGAGCTTGTCTTCCCATCTGGTGACTGAGTGTTTGGATCAAAGTCATGGGTCAGAAAACACACTTAGATGAGTTGTCCAAGCCTCATAACGATCTCTTGTATTTGCATCTTTGAGAGGTTTCGAAAGTTACCTTTTGTGCTTTAAGGTAACATATGATGGTTTCTTTAGTGTGTTGTTGATTTGATGACCTCTCTGAGAGCATGTGTTTGGTTTAACTAGGGAAAAGTAAAATTCAAATCCACCACAAATCTGTAATTAGGAAAGATGTACAACCACAATTTGCCTCAGAAAATACCCCCTGGTGTGGACGCTCTTAGCAGCCATTGGAAGGCTGGCTGACTTAGAATAAAATATCTCTATTAGATTACACTAAACTTTTCAAATGCCACCACGGGTATACAACTACCTGATATATTTCCCAAAGACAAAAGTAACAAGCTGTCAGTTCTCACTGCAATATTCTATCTAAAAATGAATAACCCCATGGCAGAAACACAAAGTCTGACTAAGCCCTGGCCACACAGTCTTCAGGACAGAAAGTCGTTCCCATTATCGCCTGGCATCAACTTCTACATTCTTGGGCTCATGAGGAAAATTACCAAGTAAAGTGTATTAGGAAATTCTTGCAAAGCTGTATCTTAAAAGAAGAAAGATGCAGACTCTTATATCAAGTACAAGAGCTAGTGAATCCATCAGAATTTGTGAACACTGTTCAATATAAAAATGTGTACTTTGTTAAATTTTATTTTGAGGAAAACTTACAATGCTTTAAAGACATTTAATATATCATCAGCAAATACTAATTTATCATTCTTTTGTTTAGGTATTTAATAATTAAAGCATTTTAAAAAGCAAATTTTCTTGCCCCTTTTTTTTTTTTAGGGCCGCACCCGCGGCATATGGAGGTTCCCAGGTTACGGGATGAATCGGAGCTACAGCTGCCAGCCTATGCCATAGCCACAGCAACACTGGATCCAAGCCAAATCTGTGACCCACACCACAGCTCATGGCAATGCCAGATCGTTAACCCACTGAGCAAGGCCAGGGATCTAACCCGCAACCTCATGGTTCCTAGTAGGATTCGTTAACTGCTGTGCCATGACAGGAACTCCAAAAAAGCAAATTTTCAATGGAAGAAAAAGGCAGCTTTATAAGAGGAACAAAAATAGACAAGACACATACAGAAATGGCAGACATAGACTCAACCATCATAAATTACATTAAATGTGAATGGACCAAACATTTGAGACAAAAGACAGAATTTATCAGACTAAATAAAAAAGCAAGATCCAACTGTATGTCAGCTTTGAGAGAAGAAATAATGGCTGAGAATTTTCTAGAAGTGATAAACAATGTAAACAATACCAATCCACAGTTTTAAAAAGTCTGGTGAACCCTGAGCAGGATCCATTCTCAGCCATATCACAGTGAGTGTCAAGCATCAATGGCAATTAAAGCAGCCAGAGAGAAAAGACAGATGACATTAAAACGAACTAAAATTAAAAAAACAGTGGACTTCTCAACAACCACAAAAGGAGAAAGATCACAGTGTTGAGAGGAACCGTGAGCCTAGAATCATAGGTCCAGTTCAAAAATCTCTTTTGAGAGTAAAGCCAAACACGATTTCAGAAACAAACTGAAACAGTTTGCCAGCAATAGACCCTCACTAAAATTTCTAGGGTAATCACTAAACAACAACAACCAAAACAGAATGTTTCCTTTCCAAGTTAGTAAAGGAAAAATATGTTCCAGATAAGACTGTCAGCCTGGGTTAAAAAACAACAACAACAAACAAACAGCTATATACACAATAAGTACAATAGTGCATCTAACATATAAGAATATAAAAAGTTCAAAGTGAGAGAATGGAATTAAATATTCCAAACACACACACGCACACATTGTATGTGTATATATATATATGTACATGTACATATACACATGGATATTTCTATGTGGATTTATTTTATGTTATGCAAGATAGACTTTCAGGCAAAATAAATTATGCAAATTCTTACATATTGATAAAAGGTTGCATTTGCCAGGAAGACATAGCAATTGTGAATTTAAATATACCGAAGAGCACAGCTTTAAAATATATAAAGCAAAAATTCCTAAAACTATGTGGTGAAACAGAATGATATACCATCCTAGTGGTAGATTTCAACATACTTCTGCTCAATAACTGAGAAAGTAGACAAAAAGATTAATAAGAATAGAGAAGATCTGAAAAGCATAGTTGATAGCCTAACCTGATGAAATATATAAAAATTTACCCCCAAATGCAGAAAAGGTTCTTTTTAAGCACATGGAAAATATTTATAAGAAATGACCACATGCAGGGCCATAAAGCAAGCCACGACAAATTTCAAATTTCAGTGAGATTAAAAAGCCCACTGACGGAAGATAAGTAAAAAACCCCCATATATTGGATAATTATAATTATAAAACACAATTCTAAAATAATTAATGCATAAAAAGAATAAGAAAATTTTCACATACTGAAACTTGTGATTTATAGCTAAAGCAGTAGTTGGTAGAATATTTTATCTTACATGCTTATGTCAGAAAATAAGAAAGGCAAAGAACTAATGAACTAAACATCCAACTTAAAATATTAAAAAGGAAAACCAGCTAAAACAAAACAGAATAAACTCCAAGAAAATAGAAGAAATCATAGAAATAGGGACAGAAATTTATAAAAGAGAAAGTAACTATATAATTGAGATGATAAAAGAAGATACTGGTTCATTGAACAGATCAATGTTTCAGACAGGTTTCTGGCAAGACTGTTCAAGGAATAAAAAAGAAGTCACTTAAACAGTATTAGGAATAAAAAAGACTTAACCACAGATGCTGTAAGACAATAAATAATTTAAAAAATTATAAAAAACTCCATGCCAATAAAATTTACAATTTAGATCAAATGAACAAATTCTTAAAAATATATATACAGTATATTAAACTAACTTAATAAAATAAGAAGTAGAAAACCTGAATGTCCTATAATCATTTTTAAAGAGCATCAGAATTGGCACAACATTGTAAATCAACTGTACTTTAATAAAAAATAAAAAACATCAGAAGTCCTTCCATGGAAAGAAGACGAGCCCCAAATGGCTCTACAGGCAAACTCTACCAAAATTTATTATTCTAGGAAAAAATAAGTCCAATCTTACACAAAGATTCCAAAAAGAACTACTCCAACTCATTTTAGGAGGCTGGGCTAATCTTGATGCCAAAACCTGACAAGGCTATAATGAGAGGAAAATTACAAGCTATTTCACACTTGAACATAAATGTAAATGTTCTTTAAAAAAATCATTAAACTGAATCCATTAAAAAGTTAACAGATCATGATCAAGTTGGGGTTATTCCAAGAAGGCAAGGTTAATTTAACATTCAAAAATATCAAATCACATCCACAGATTAAATGAGTAAAATCATATAATCACCTCAATAAATATGGAAAAATCATCTGATAAAATTCAATATCAATTCATGATTACAAAAAAACCCCCGAAAAACCCTCTCAGCAAGCCTTCTTGGGAAGAAGGAAATTCCTGTAAGTAGAGGTTTAAATAGAAAAGCATAGAATTTTTTCAGGTAATTAGTGATAAGTCTAGTAAATATCAGCAAAATCTTTAAGAAGGAAATTATAAAACTTCATTTAAAAAGTATTTTTTTAAATTGACACAACATTGTAAATTAAGTATACTGTAATAAAAAATTTTTAAGTATTTTTAAAAAGGCCTAAATACTTAGAGATATGGCCATAGATTAGATTAGAGATATAATGGCTTAAATAATTGAGATACAATGGCCATAGATATCATAAATATCTAATTTTCCCCAAACTAAGCTATTAGATTCAATGTAATTCTAATCCAAATCTCAACAGATGTGTGTATGTGTGTGTGTGTGTGTAACTTGAAAAGCTAATTTGAAAATTTATATGAAAGTCAAAGGTCTGAGAACAGCCAGGACATCTGTGAGAAGCAAGTTAATAAAGTTGTAAAAAGATGACAGAGCGACAATCATACAGAGATGGGCACCCTGACCAAAGGAACCCAGTGAAAGCTCAGAAACAGCCCCTCAAACAGATGGATATCCAAATTAAGATAGAAGTGGCCCTAAGGAGAAACAGGGAAATGAATCTTTTCAACACATGATGCTGGAACAACTGACTGTCCACATGTCAAAAAATTACACTGGATCCCTCACACCACACATACATAAAACAGTTAATTCCGGATGGACCTCAGAGATGAAAGATAACGTGAGAGGGCTTTAGAAGGAAGATAACTTCAGAAAATTTCTTTAACTAGACACAGAAGCACTAGCCATGGATACGACTGATCAATTCCTCTATACTTTAAAATTAAGAACTTCACTTCATTAAAAGATATCATTAGGAGAATGACATCATTAGGAGACAGATTCAAAGATTTTTACAATATATAGAACCAACAAATGCATTTTTTCACCATAATATGCAAAGAAATCTTACAAATTAGTATGAAAAAGAAAACCCAATTAGAAAAGAAAAAGATTTCCATATGTGCTTAGAGAATACCTAAGTGATGAATAAACACCTTCATTAATCACGATCCAACTTGAACTCCAATGTGATACACCAACCAGCAACCAACAAGTCTGACAGCACCTGGTGTTGGTGTTGGGAGCCACACGGGTCCCGCGCACTGCTGCTGGGGACGTAAACTGACACAACCGCTTTGGAAAGTGGTTTGGAATTATTTGGTAAAACTGAAGATGCATGCATCCTACGACCCAACAGTTTCACTCCTAGGTGTCCACCTAACGAAACGCTTGCACACGGGCACCGGGAGAACTGTGCAAGAATGTTTACAGCCGTGTCGTTCACAATAGCAGAAAACAACCCATGTATCCGTTTACGGTAGACCAGAAAGCTAAGTCTTGGTATATTTATATAAATACTATTCATCAGTATAAACGCATGAATTGCTGCTGTATGCGGGAAGGATGACCCTTGGGAGAAAACTTATGCAATGACAGCGAGTAGTGTAAGGATATATCTGCTACGATTCCATTACAATTTTTTAAAAAATAATCAAAACTAGAAATCTTTATTATTTAGGAGCGCCAACATATATGGTATAGAGACCCAAGTGAACGCAGGATGGTGGTTAACCCGTGAGGCTAGAGGCAGGGGGACAGGGGAGCAGGAGGGCAGGGAAATTCAGAGGCAACATCAGTGTTCCTTTTCTTAAAGGAAGAAGTGAGTTTGTTTATGTTCCGTTAGTTGTGCTATTATCATTATTTCCCTTTTTTCCCCCTGTTTTATTTTATTTGCATTTTTGGGCCGCACGTGCAGCATAGGGAGGAGGTTCCCAGGCTAGGGGTCTAATCAGAGCTACAGCTGCCGGCCTACACCACAGCCACAGCAACGCCAGATACGAGCTGCGTCTGTGACCTGCACCACAGCCACAGCAACGCCAGATACGAGCTGCGTCTGCGACCTGCACCACAGCTCAGGGCAACGCCGGATCCTTAACCCACGGAGCGAGGCCAGGGATCCAACCGGCGTCCTCAAGGATACTAGCCAGGTTCATCAATGCTGAGCTACAACAGGAACTCCTATATTAGTATCTTAAATAGATTTAACAAATAGTATTTTGCTTCTACTCAATATTTAAACACTTTAAAGCATTCTAAAAGATCACATTTGAGGACACTGTACTAGCGGCAGTGATATCAATACGGATTTCTCTCGGCCACAGAGAGCCACGCACAAAGGCCTTCAATGCGCTCGCGAGGACAGCTGAAGGCCCCTGGAGGAGCAGCTGGTCTCGCTGGTGTGACCCACCCTCACTGTCGCCACGAGATAAGTCGGTGGTTAAGTATCTTGAGGAAACTTAACACGGACCGAAAGATTCTGCAATTCTCCGCATCAGGCTAAGCGGCCAGTTAAGTGAGTTCTCCGTTCAACGGCCGGGCAGGCCTGACCCTCACAGTGGGCCGGGCTCTCACCTCTATCCCGCAGAGGCTGACCAGCCACCCACGACCGACTCAGCCCGTTGTAGGTGAACGGCTACTGGGACACGAGATACATTAGGCTTCCTCTGCTGGAGACAAGCTTGTCACAAACAAACAGATAATGCTACATGGCAGCTGGGACAAGTACCCATGTCATCTTGTTTAGGTCAGTGTTGAAATGTTTGACCCAGGTTGGGAAAAAAACAACCCATGGGATCCACTGACTACACCTGGCCCCAACTTTTAATAAAGTGTTTTTGGGAAGAAGTTTCCCATCACAAAGGAAAAAAATACAAATATTTAAAAAGCAAACAAGTCATGGGCTGCTCTCAGCCCTGCTGCCATATGCTTGGCTTTTTTGAGCTTACAGCTTAACATTAAAATAACAGGCTTGCATTCCTCAAATATCTCTACTGCTGTTCCTTACTTCTACTACTTGAAAAGGCTGTCAGCTGCTGTCACTTGGAGGCATTACCATATTAGCCACCACTGTTTACTGCTTACTGTGCGGTGTGGCTATTAGCTTAATAAGCCTCTTCTCGGATGACACCCCAGGCTGTCTATGCAGCAGCCACAAACTGGAGTCTAACATCTAACATCTAAGGAAGGTGCTGGGGGTGGGCGGCAGGGGTGGCTAATTTATAAATGTTGGTCAGAGATACCGAATTCAAATGCATCAGACTGTGCTTTACTACTGACGGGTAAAGGACCGGGTACTTTTTAAAATATTTTCGCCACTCTAAGGTTCTAGGGACTAAACAGCTTTGGATAAAATCCAGAAATGTACTCGGTGTGCAAAACAGGTTTCAGACCGGCAAGAAGTGAAACATTGCGGCGAAGCTCTTTAATTCACTCTGCATAAATAGCTGAACCTACAAAAGAAATCTCTAGTCAGAGGTTTCCTGGATTATAACGAGAATTTTCTCGATGGGGAGAAGAGAAGTGCCCTTTCCACTTGAAGACAAAGAAATGTTTGTAATGGAAATGTGTGAACCAATTTTCCAAGGGGAGCTGCTGAAATGCACTGATGAAAACCACAGTGAGGTGATGAGGCAGAGAAAGAGAGCCAAGGCCCATCCACTTAAAATTGGTGACCGCATTATTTCTGAAAGTGAAGAGAGCCAGCCGTCCCTTCTCCCCCGGCCCCCGCCCACTGCTGACCCTGCCACTTAGACAATTAGAACCTGCCAGCCTGCGCGACTGTTTACTGTTTCTGGCCACTGGTTACTAAGCTACTCCACTGAGGATAAAATGGGAACTGCGTCGCCCAAAAGACAATGTCCTTCTCAACGTGAGCCTGACCACCGGGCCTGGACTCAGGGAGTCAGAGGGGAGAGGTGAACAAAAGCAGACAACTCCATCACATGGCAGTTTGTAACGACAACTCTTAGATTACCGACAAATATTGCTGATTGACTGAAGCAATTCCATTTCTGAGAGAATACAGAGAGGTCAGGTATCCTCATCAAAGTTGCCTAAAATAGAATAATCACCTGGAACGAATGAGCGTCCTTGGTAACGAAGGACAGATAAGCTGCAAAGCAACGTTTCCCAAATTTCAGTCTTTGGAGTTTGCTCTGTGCAGCTTTTGCCACCTCCACGTATGTTAATATTTTCCTTTAAATTGACTTTAAAACGACTCATTTAAAAATTCTTAGAGTCTCCTTCTGGGCAATAATTCTCTGAAATCCCACTTTGCTCTGCAGCTGTATTTTTTTTCTCATGTGCATTTTAAAATGCCTATCGATATAAAAGTGGTCACCAAAAGCCACTTAAAATCCCAAAGGCATGCCTCGGGGAAGAATGGAGAGAGAATTTCAACTTAGTAAGGCTGACCTGACAGATGATGTTCGTGTCTAAATATCATGAGAAAACAAGAGTGAGGGGAATTCGGTACTGTTGGCCCCCGGCTGTCCCACGAAAGGCTGAGACGGATTGAAGAGAAGGAAGAGGAAAGACATAAACGTAGTGCCTTCCATCTCAGGGAAAAGACTTACATAAAGTTTTCTGGGTATTCACTCAGGGCCATGTCAATGATATTCAGAGCGTCGTGGTAATGCTTCTGTGCCGAGAGCAGGAGGGCGAGCAGGTGCAGGGAGTTGGCATCGTCGCCTTGAAGCTGGAGGGCTTGGCGGACGTATCCCAGAGCCTCGGGTATCTGGTTTAAAACAAGACCGAAAAGACTTGTTACACACACACACACACACACACACACACACACACACACACACACGGCCAGCATTTCAGCACCTGATGCTCTCTAAACATCAGGAGTTGTTCCCCTTTGTGCCGCATGTTAAGCCGTCTTCATGACAGTCCCAGGATGTGACCACAGATGTGGAAACAGAGGCCTCCTTCAGGTGACAGTGTGACTAACGAAGTGACACAAGAGACTCTGTTTCTCAGGAGAGTGCCCCATACCAGATCCCTTATTTCTCCCTAAACAAACAATTTCTCTTTTTCCACAAAAACGATTTACTTTTCATTACGCCCCAGATGACTTCACTCTAAATGGAGACACGTTACAAAGTGCCAGAAATTTATAGCGGAGTTAAACGTCCTTAGCGGAACTCTTCTCATATTTTTTTGTGTTGCTGACATTAAGGTGCTTATTAATAAGTTTCAAAACCTTAGAGCTTGCCCAATGATCAGACACCTGTGATTCTTTTCAAGTTTCTCTGTCCTGGATCTCCATTAGAGATCAAGGAAATATGCAAACGGACAAACAAAAACCCTACCCCTTTCCAAACTACAATCCGAAATAACTCCATCCAAGAAACAAATTGCAATGCCATATACAAAGCAGGTGTATCCAGATTTAAGGAGGAAAAGGCACAACCTTAACCTTTAAAATCCAAGAGCTGATTCCTTCAAAATCACACAAGCACAAGGGTTGATCCAATACATTCATAATGGATATTTGAACACCTGAGATTCCGGGCAGGTTTAACAGTACCTAAGGAGAATTAGGACCTGATTTCAAAACACTTTCACGGCTGAGGCGTTCTTACAAAATTGCCCCAAGGACTCCTTAGTGTCTCCCCTCCAACTCTGGGCCCTGTGTCTGACCTCTTCTCAACTCTTTGCTTCTTCCCAAACCCTCGGTAACCTCACTCCTTAGTAGGAAGCCGTGACTTCTGTCTCCCAGATCCGTTCGTATTCCTCTCTGAAATTCCATTTTTTGATGATCGTCAGTTAAAAATGCTGGTTTAGGAAGGCTTTCTGCTTTTGAGCTGCAGATCTCAGCTGTCACAGAGGGAGAGATCATCTGGCCACCGGGTCATTTCATGGGGTGGGGGCGGGGGAGCTGAAGTCCAGAGCGGTGAAGTGACTTGAGCAAGGTCACTTGAGCAAAGTCACCCACTAAGTGACTGAGCCAGTGGCTCTCCATCCGATTCCTGTCCCATCCTCTCCTCCTGGTCAAATGGCACTGGCTTTAAAGATAAAGGCGACCACCTGGCCACCCTGCCTGGTGTCATGCTGTGTGTCCACAAAGGCTGCTGCTGTACCCACAAGGCTCCATCTGCCTCTCCCCTCCCCAGGGGGACAGACTGCTGTGTGAACAGCACTGAGTCTGGTATTCTGGGAGGGTCAAAACGCAGGTACACTAATATCCATCTTGGGGGATTACCAGTGTAATCAGGGAAAAACTGATACAAGGCTCAAGGTGATGTCTTCTGGGGCTGGGCTGCCTTGAAGCCCTGAAGTGAATTCAACACTGGTTCCTTCATTCAGTGAGTATTAGTGCCTACCACACGCCAGGCAGTGTTCCAGCTGCCACAGCAAAGCAGTGATGATGACAGATGTGGCTCCCTGCCCTCATGGAACCTGGAGTCTAGTGAGAAAGACATGGAACAAGAGAGCTGGGCAGGAGGAAGGACAGAAACAGGCTGCTGCAGGGAGGGGGCTTCCCGGAGGAGGTGACAGAAGATCCAGGAGATGATGAGAGACCGGATGGGGGGGGTCACCTGCCAGCAGCTGTTGCCGCAGCAGCTCGTGATTGGCCCAGCTGGGAGCCGCACGATTCCAGGTGAGAGGACTTTTCCAGAAGAGCTTTCTTGGTGTCCTCAGTCCCCAGGTCACCCCTAGGAGCCACTTCTCAGCACCATTCCCAGGCCTCTGGGAAGTCAGATGCACGCGGCCAGCCCAGGCCTGCCAGGGGACTGGCGTGTCTGGGGGACTGGCCTTTGACTCACCCTCCAGTCAGCACTCAGGAATGTGCTGGGGTTACCACCAGTGTCGAGCACCTGGTGAGCACGCAGGCGCGCGTCCAGCATCTCCAGAACAGCTGGGAGGGGGCGGGAGGGTATGAGGATGGTGAAGGCAGCTTCTGGAAGCTACCGCTGGGACGATACAGGCCAGCCAAGCTTGCCCCTCCAGCGAGAACGCTGTTGAGTCTCCTATTTTGAGGAGCCACTGTATGTAACTGTTCATATCGTCTACATATGTGAAAGAAACCGGTATCTTTTGTCTGCACCCGCTGCCATCTTCCTGTCAATCATGGATGCCTTTATGACCACCAGGCCCCACCAGGGAATAAACCCCTGCCATGCAGCTGAGCACCAGGCTCTGGGACTGAGGTTCTCCAAGGACTCCCAGGTTCAAGGCGTACGCCATGTGCCGCGTCCCCCGTGGCCATCTGACCCCAGGTGGGGCCCTCCAGAGAGTGGATTTAAGCACCCAAAGCAGAGACTGGCATGCCTGTGTCTTCACAGCTGATGCTTCAACAGGGTCTTCGCTGTGAGGGCTCAGGGCCCTTCGAGAAGACTCCCTGGTCAGGTCAGCCCCGGGGTGTGAGAGAAGACCGGCTCCGCCCTCCAACTGCATCACGACAGAATGGGCACCAAAGGTGCAGATGCCGGAGAACTGACCTGTCTGGAGATGGCAAGCTGCAGAGCCAGGTAGAAAGCTGCTTGGTGATCTGTAGGTGACAGGCTGTGGGCCCTGAAAAAGTATTTACGGCTATTAGTATGTGAGAGAGGCTTTCTTCACCCTGTCAAAAGACTTATTCGCATTTACATTTTTATTTTTAAAAAAATGTTTTGGCCACGCCCCACGGCATGCAAAAGTTCCCAGGCCAAGGCTTGAACCCGTGCCACAGCAGTGACGATGCTGGCTCCTTAACCTGCTGCGCCACCAGGGAACTCCTGCATTTGCATTTCTATACCAAGGCCACATATTTAATGTAACTATTTATTTTTCCATTTAAACGCTTCTCCTCTATCCACTAAAAAATGAAATGCACATTCCTTGCCAGTGCACATGGGACAACATGGGGCATGTTTCTGCGTTTTATCTGAAATGCAGCCAGCGATCCTTGGCTTTGAGAAGGAGCCTGGGGCTGAAGAATCCACAGGCCCTGAGGTCTGACCTCCCCAGCTGACGCCTCCCTCGGGCAGGGCAGGAGAGGCCCATGTGTCATGCTGGGACACGGCGAGGCCCTGAGTGTACTCGGCAAGGCAACGGCTGCTTTGGTTAGGTTTTGGCTTGGCCTTAATGCTACTTCATCCAAATTTCTGGATTTCAGAGCAACCGTATGAAAATCAAAGGCTCAGCTTTGCTTGTAAAATGAGGTTTTGGTCTTTGATGAACCAGAGAGAAAAACAGAGGCTACTCATTCAGTCTTTTGAAGCTTCTACTAAGTTCCATGCAGCTGATGAATTTAGTCTATGCAATTGTGACATATGAGACTCTGTGGCCAGACGCTAGACTCAGTCTATTAAGTGGCTTTTGACACTGATGGGAAGAGGCTATCCTGGCCTCCTACTCTATTGTAAATGTGTCATTTTCGCTTTTATGTGGAAATTGATTGTTTTTACCACTAGCAACACAAAATGTGACTGTGTACGAGGCGTAATTCTGTGTTTAACAGTCTGGTGGGAAGAGAAAGACCAACTTTTACTTTCTTTCAAGTGCACAATGGAGCAGACTAGTTATAAACAGCGGGGCACAGACGGTAAACAAAGCGTCAGGCTGTTCGGCCCCCATTCTGTGACAAAGAGAGGATCTTCCACCAGCAGAGAGCAAATGCAAGATGAGAAAGAATGCCAAAGCGTTACGGGGTCCACAGGAATAAGGCCTTTTTGGTGGAACTGCCTGTCTGCCGTAGGGAAAAGGGCTAAAAAGTCTTCCGGGTGTTTGCAATCCAGAAAATAGGTCAAGTCCAATAAATCTGGAGTCATTGTTTGGGCAAATGTGGCAGATCATGTGTGGGACTGAGGGAAAAGGGGGGTGGAGTAGTCCTCTGTTCTTTTATTAATCTTTTCCTTTTTTGTTTTTTTGTCTTTTTAGGGCTGCACTCGTGGCATATGGAGGTTCCCAGGCTAGGGGTCTAATTGGAGCTACAGCTGCTGGCCTGCACCACAGCCACAGCAACGCAGAATCCGAGCTGCATCTGCGACATACACCACAGCTCACGGCAACGCCGGAGCCTTAACCCACTGAGTAAGGCCAGGGATCGAACCTGCAACCTCATGGTTCGTAGTTGGATTCGTTTCCGCTGAGCCATGACAGGAACTCCTCCTTGTATTAATCTTAAGGGCAAAGCACCTCAACTCCCATCCCTGGGGAATCCTCACTAGTAAATTGCCTTAGGACTTCTCTTACTTTTGTATAAGAGGCCCGGGCCGGGGATTTGCCTGTGTTGCCCTTTGACATGTCTCATTTCTACCGGAGGCCAACTCACACTCCAGTTTTTATTACTTGACAGGCATTGGTTTTTTCCATGAATTTGTACATCAAAGAGTTTTCTTCTTTGGTGTTCATAAAAAGCGAGACTGGGATGTCATGGTTTCTGTCTCTCCCAATTATTCAGGGAAAATGAATACAAAATGAATTATGAAGAGACTTTGAATTATTTAGCATTATTTATTTTATCTCATCTTCTTTAAAACCAGCTTTCTATAGCCCTCCAAAAGAATTTCACAGAGCTATAATTTTCTCAGTACAGTTGAGAATTTTTTATAAATGAAGTTAAATCGAATTGCAGTCATCTCTGCCGAACCCCAACCAAGTGAAAAGCTGGCATGGTCTGCCAAGCTCAGGGTGTGGATAAGAATAGTTCTGACCAGGAGTTCCTGTCGTGGCTCAGTGTTTAACAAATCCGACTAGGAACCGTGAGGTTTCAGGTTCAATCCCTGGCCTCGCTCAGTGGGTTAAGGATCTGGGGTTGCCGAGAGCTGTGGTGTAGGTCGCAGACATAGCTCGGATCTGGTGTTCCTGTGGCTGTGGCTGTGGTGTAGGCCAGCAGCTGCGGCTCTGATTGGATCCCTAGCCTGGGAACATCCATATGCCACGAGTGTGGCCCTGGAAAAGACAAAAAAAAAGAAAAAAAGAATAGTTCTGACCAAAGGCCCTATTTTAGCTTCTTCAAACAATTATTAACTGTGAGCCACAGCACTAAGAAACAAATAGAAGTGCTAGAAATCTTGGCACTACTGGCGAGCCTTAGGACAACATCTGGAGAAGTGTCAACTTGGTAATAATAAATATTATTACAAAGGAGGCACAATTTAACATACACATTAAAAAAAATCTTAATTCAATAATTTGGCTAATAAGTTAAACTGGCCACTTTAGCCTCTGAAAGAAAAAAAGAAACACGGAGATGCTCAAGAAAACTAGAAAAAGTGCACAGTGCTCATCTCAGGTAGACTCTAGAAAACTTGCTGCAGGACAACTTCAGCAGCAAGGCTTCCTGAGACAGAACCACTTCTGCATGCCCACAGAAAACTGGCTCGACAGAAATCACCAAGCAGTGCAGGTGAGAGGAAGGACATTCATGATCCTGGAAAGTACAAACCTGCCAGACTCTGCACATGAATTTAGAGCAGCCCTATAAATCCCATTCCCATGCTGTGAGCACCCGGTAAGGCTGAAAAGAGAAACCCAGAGACCTAAAGATGTCACCAAAAGAATGCTCATAAAGTGCTCACCTTGTCAAAGCACCTCCATATCCATTCATTCCATTTGTCTCCCATAGGAAAAGAAAAAACTATTAGACTGCTGACCCACCGAGGCCATCCATCCATCCATCCATCTACCCACTCATCTATCCACCCACCTAACCACTCATCCATCCATTCATCCACATTATGCAGCACCTACTGTGATACTAGGCCCTGTGCTAACTTTTAGGGAGCCTGGAGATGAATAATACAAGTACCTTTCCTCGAGGAGCTCCCCCCAATGCCATGAAGTGGGGAGACCCAAAGCGATCATTACAGTGCAGTTGGGAGCAGTACCCTGAGAAAGGCACGCTAGACTGCTATTGGAGAGCATGGGACAGGCCTTCCAGACCACTTGGCTAAAACCCAGAATGCCTTACGGTCCACCTCATCATTTTCCTAGACTCCAACATTCTCTAGAGCTGGACAGAGTACGGAGATGGCTGATCAGCTCTGAACCTGGCCCATAAGACATGAATACTGTAACACTAACAACTACAATTTATGAAGCAGCTACTAGCAAGCAACTTGTTCAAGAACATCCAGCAAAAGAGGTAAAGCCAGAAGTGAAAATCTGAGGCCTGATCTCTCCACCATATCCCTCTGCTGCCTTATTTAATGAATTTTCCTTGACCTCCTCCTCAATCCTGTTTACAGTGGACATAGGATTAGTGTACTAGTGAAGAAACATAAGTGCAAACCTGGTTAAAGTTATTACTCGGGAAACTTCTGTCAGCTACACACATAGGATGGATGACCCACTTGTCCTGGTTTGTCCAGTATTTTCCTAGTGTTTGCACTGAAAGTCCCATATTCTGGGAAACTGCTCAGTTCCCAACAATCTGGGATGGCTAGTCACTCCAGACCCACAAAACACAACTACATTCAAACTTAAACTCAAGCTGGGAGTGGGAGAGGAAAGTAAGTCTAAGGTTGTGTCCCCTCTACCACACTGAGTGACAAACACCAGTGACACCATGCCATCTCTTCTTCATGGAGCAGCTGGTTTCCTGCATTTTGGAGGGCAAGTCCCTGAGACATGTGCTCGCCTGTTTCCAGCCTTGCTTCTCTCTGTAAGGTGTCAGAGCCCCCAGGAGCCACCACTCAGATCAAGTCAGAATCTTAGAAAGCTTTGCAAACAGCACTGTGTCTTCCTTCACTGTACTTCTGTACAGGACCAACGAATTGGCTCAGTCTCTTGGAGCTTATGAGTGTAGAACAGCCAAAAGTCTCATTATTAAGATGCAATCATACAACTGGGAGTCTTCAAAAATCACCTTTCTGAATCCAGGAGAGAGCAAGCCTTCCTGAATTCTGACTCCAGTCACAATGAAGAGTTAATTTTCATATGCTGCATCTGCAATTCCACCCCTTTTTGAGTTACACTCTTCTCTTTTTCAACAAAAATTGCCAAACAAGGGTATTAACAGAATCGCGAGAAGATATAAAATACATAATCAAAAAGCATTTCTTGTCCAAGCGAGCTTTAGATATCCATTTACATGTAAGAGGTAATACAAATCATTCTTATTTACTTAAAACCTTTCCCTTATAGATTTCTGTGAGGTCTGCAATGCACACGGTAGTCCTAGTTAATATGTACTTGAAACAAATATTTTTATCCCTTTGAAAAATATATTTCAATTTCTGTAACTAATAATTTAGGTGAGCCTTCCCCAATATAATCACATAGGTTAGCAGGATTTTACTACTCTTTATTCCCATATGAACTCATATTGTAAAAAGTCCCTGTGAATTAAAAACTAAGCAAAAGAGAAGCAAAAAGAAATTCAGGCCAATGGAGCAGCTGTTATGTAAGGCAAAGTTATGCATTCTGCGGCTCAAGGCAGACCACCACTCTGGCTGTTTTTAGAGAGCCAGTAAGATGTGCTGATTTAAGAAAAGTGAAACAGATGTAATGACCACTTTCTTAGGCATCCGTGTGTGGGTTTTACAAACTAGGACTGGAAAATTTAAAACTCCAAATCATTTGAAATGGAAATGCTTTCCACACTCCGTGATGAAGAGCGTCAACAAAAACTGAGCACAGGGAAAGGAGATCTGTTTGCAGATGTCAGTTGGTACTTTCTGTCACTAACCAGTCTGGGACTGGCAACGTGACGGAGCTATCGGCAAGCCTGCTGGGAAATAGAAGAAAAGGAGACGAAAGCGGCTCAGGCTAACCGAAACCAAACAATCATGATTTTGTGAGAAAAGGTCCACATACGCTGTGACAAATTTGCAGGCAGCCCTAGTTAAGAGGAAAGAAATCTAACAATGGTTATTAGGTACTGAGGGGTCCTCGTGACATTTTCAAATCAGTAACTAAGTTTCTAGTATAATTCCAAGAATTCGATGTAACTCAGAAGTATTTAGGGTGACAGGATCAATACCAGTCCAAGACTGGACATCCTGGGGCTACGCTTTCGGGCAATGATTCATGTATTAGTGATTTCTTCTACTTGCGATGGGCATAAAAGGAGGGCAGTGTGGCGGGGGAGGTGCCAGAAAGGCTGGGCTGCGTCAGGAGACCTTCATTCCATCCTGACCTCAATAACCACATGACTCTGGCTCTTCATCCCTGCATCTCAGACCTGCACCTGCAGCGAACACATGACTCGTTCCCTCTACCTTATGGTTTGGGGTGTAAAGAACACTGTGACACTCAAGCATCCTCTAATTACAAGACCTTTTCCTAATTTCACGAAAGATGCAGTGATAGAGAAGAGCCTAAGGTACTAATGGGGCAGGGTGGGGACAGAGAGCAGGCTGGGACTTGCTGGTCAGACTGTCTATAGTATTTCAGAGACTGTCCTAAAATCTGGCCTTTTCATTTCTTAATATAAACATCTGCAGTTTTACATGTTAAAAAAAAAGCTAGCAAAGGATGATCCTTTTTATAGGTGATGAAAAATGTCTGTGATAAAAGGAATCATCTTCCTAGACATAAAAGAGTATCTCTCTTAGGGCTGCAATCGCTTTATTAGGGATGAACAAAATGTGCCTAAATGAATAAACAGATTCAGAAAGCAGATTTACATGGCAACAAGTGATGCAGCAAGTTTCATACGGTATGCTCGGTGCTCAAGAGGAAAGACTCCCGGGGTAAAACGCTGTTTACATAATCTTTATAAATATCTCTTCTTTTTATACTTCTCATACTTTGGTGTCATTATGTACAGCCGAGTGAAAAGATGAACTCCCACTCACCTCTGAAATGCAAGAAGCGCCTTTCTCTGTAGGACCTCCTGCATCCCTCGCAAAGAAGCTAAGAAAAGGGTTCAATTAGTCAGTGGCATGGGAGATCAAGGAGTTTTTGACAAATACACAACTCATCCCCAAAACTGTGCATCCGACTGGATTACAAGCAACACGTTCTGGGTGCCTATGTGCCCAGTCCTGCCCCAGGAGCTGTAAAGGATGGGAAACGAAGGCCAGGGCGGCCCGAGGCCCTTGCACCTGTTGGGCATAACTGTGGAACCAGGCCAAGGCAAGCGTGTGAGTTGGCTGGTACACCCAGGAACAGGGCCCCATCTTCAAAAGACCAGCTGAGAACCCCAGAGGGGAAAACATTCTCAAGTGGAGGCATGTAATTCATGGGAAAAGAATGGCTCTGCCAGAATGGAATAGAACAGATTCCAGCACCAATGGTGTGGATTAGACGGCCTTCAGAGTTCCTTCTGGCACACAGAACCAAGGACAGTAGCCTGGTGCCATGAAAGGCCAATTTAATTGACAGTGGAAATGGCCAAGACCTTTACTACCCTGATGTGAACACAAGGGACAGACTGGGCAAAGCCAACACTGATATTATAAAATCAGCTCAACATGCCCCCTGTCTACAGCACGTGAGAAATGGGACCTTAGAGTCTGGCAGGGACTAAAAAGGTACTTTTTACTGGGACAACAGGAAACATCCTAGAGGAGCCTGTTTATGGCTGCAATGGAGATGACCCTCACCGACCAAATCCAATGTGGCAGAGCCCATCCTGACGTCACTCCGACGTCACTCTGTGGAAGGCTGCCCAGATTGCTGCTGTAGCTGTAACCCATGGCTGACTCAGAGCACACACAGTGAGTGAGCCAGAGGGACCCGGAGAGGTGACCCAAGTGAACCATGAATACAGGCAAGACCCAACAGGGTCATGAGACTCGCTCAGAGTTACAGGGCTCATTAGGGGTAGGTCCAAACTAAGAATTCATGTGGGTTAATGTATAGTATTAAATTTACACTTCACTGAAAGTCTACTACATAATTAAAGACATGTTCTGGGTACTGCCAGTATATCGTGTATCTGTGAGAAATCAGCAAAAAATTCCACGATTGAAAATCAACTGATAACGCAAAACCACTCCAGAGTCTTTGATATTCTAGGGCAGAGGAAAGAGATTTAGGGTAAGGTGTAAAACACACTATAGCCAAATGATAAAGAAAGCAAAAGAAAATGAGTGCTGTCAAAGTCAGGGTAGTGTATTCTCTTAAGGGGGCTTGTGATTGGGAGAACCGCATGAAGGCTCTCAGGTGGCCGGCAAGTCCGGTCTCTGGAGCAGGGTAGCAATCAAAGGATAATGAATTCCCCTTATATGAATTCACGGAGTTAACACACTCATTTTTGAGATTTTTTTGGGGGGGGTATTCGTTGTTACATTTAACAACGAAATGTTCAAGGAATAATAGAAAGAGTTGAGAAAAACAATTTACCAATTTACGCTTTCTACAAACATATAATTGAAAACTTCATTAAGTAGAGAAAACATAATTAAGATTTGTTTTGAGCCAGAAGCCCATCCATCACAACGGTGAGTATGTCCGAAACCTAACATGTCACTGCGTGTACTGAGCCCTTGCACCGCGCGTGCACATATCTATGTATTAGAATGTGCAAATGGAGAAGGGACAGTCACTGATACGTCAGGGCACACTTGCTGGAGGCCATCCCTATGCCTGAGACCCAACATCCCTTCACACGGGCAGCTCTGGCCAAGCGTTGGGGCAGAGAAGGTGCGGGCTGGGTGGGGTGAATTGTCTCTCAGGCCTGCTCACCTCTCACCTCCTGGCAGAGCCCTGCACCTGCCAGCTGGGCACCTGTGAAGAGGGCCTGGGAGCCCGGGCACAGGGCCTTCGTCCCTTCCCTCCCCAACTCCGACCTGTCCCAGCAAAGAGCACGGCGGCTGTGGGGCACCCCAGGATGGCACAGAGAAAGACCCAGCCATGCGGCCTCCTGGGGCAGAGTGGGTGGTGCCAGTCTTGTCGCTCCCCTGGGCAGGGGCTTTGCTCACCGTCAGTGGCCTGCAGACTGTACGTGAGCCCCAGGGCCAAGTAGCCTTTGGCCTTGAACTCTGACGTTTTCTCTCCCGCATCAACGACAGTTTTGGCAAACTTCTCAGCTTCCTCCAACTGAAAAAACCAGATACATTAAAAACAACAACCTGCAGGATTTCTGCTGCCAACAACAATTTCTGATGAGTCACTGTGCAACCAACTCCCAAATATTCCAGTTCCACTCTGGTGATTCCCTTTTCTTTATCTGAGCCTCTCAGACAGTCCTCAGGAGTCCCACCTGGCCTTCTGTCCTTAACGCCTCGTTTGCCTTCTTTTCCGAGATCATTTTCATGCTTGGTGGGGCTCTTTTTAATCTTGATTTTTCACTGATTGGCTCTGAAATTAGGTCGTGCTAGGTATTCAGAAGATATATATAATATGTATTTTGACTATAATGAATTGCATTTTTTCTGTTATAGCTGGTTTAGAGTGTTCTATCAATTTTCTACTATACAGCAAGATGACCCAGTCACACTTACATGTATACACTTCTTTTTTCTCACATTCTCTTGCTCCAACATAAGTGACTAGTTACAGTTCCCAGTGCTATACAGCAGGATCTCATTGCATATATATATATATACACACACATATATATATATATGTACATATATACATATGTATATATATACATAAAGAGCCTGATATCTATATCTATACGTTTGTAAAGAATAAAGTTCTTGATATATTTTGAGTCTGGGCCTTTCCTTTTTTGCATGACATAAAGAATCTATTTAGGTTTGGATTCTCTCTCCTATAAGCTGTTAAAAACTTCAAAACTCCATCTATTTATCTTACAATACAGAGCACATGGAGCGCACATCAACAGACTCCAATGGGAAAATGTGCACCTGTAAATTACGCCCACAATAAGACCTTTTGCAACAACTCACTAGGGGCAAAAATAAGATCTGTTTCTTTGGAGTATGGTAAGTATTGATGTTATTGAAGCTGGGTGATGGTACATGGATGATGGTTGATTATACTCTTTACTTTTGTGATATTTGGAAATTTTAATAATAAAAATGTAAAAAAAAATACAGAAAAGATTTGTTATTCTCATCCTGAAAAAGAGTCAGCTTTATCTTAATTTTAGGCGTCAGTGATATTTATGTTGTCATCGCTGGAAGGAGTGTGGCAGTGTCACAGTTGGAAGCTGGCATTTTCAGAACTGAAAGGATTGGTCCACTGATCCGGTCACTCTCAGAGCCTGCCTGCATGTGCCCACACCTGCCACACCAAATTGTCAAAACCTGCAGGGACCATACAACACCGTCACAGTTGTGCTTCAGGTGAGAGCCTGCTCTGTCAAAATGTCTTCTTTCTTGCACATTTTCCGGAGAAAAATTTAATAAAAGTAGAACACTTTCTTCACAATGCTTACTTTTGTTCTGCTGGGTGAGACTAAATGGAAAAACAAACAAACAAACAAAACCACACCAAAACGAAAAACAGGAGTCCACGTCATGGCTCAGCAGTTAATGAACCCGACTAGTATTCAGCTTCCTGGCCTCACCCAGTGGGTTAAGAATCTGGCACTGCTGTGAGCTGTGGTGTAGGTCGCAGATGTGGCTCGGATCCCGTGTGGCTGTGGCGAAGGCCAGCAGCTGCAGCTCTGATTCGACCCCTAGCCTGGGAACTTCCATATGCCGTGAGTATGGCCTTAAAAAGACAAAGAAAAAAAATTAAAAAAAGAAAAAAAAAAAGCATAACAAGCAGCAAGGACCATAAAGGTAAAAAAAAAAAGAAAAAAAACTTAGCAGGGTACCTCAGTCTTTTGGGCAACTTCTTATCACTAACTTTGACATGAAGGTAAAGAAAGACATTAAAACGCCACTGTATGTAGCAATCATCTGTACCATCATCTCCAGTGATGTAGTTTTGAGAGACTACAACTGTTACAAATCCGGCTCCGCCCAGCTTTAAATCTGAATAAGGGAAGCCTCTGTGCAGGAGGCGGAAGGAGGGAAGTTGGGTTTACACGTGAGTTGAAGTAGGGTGACCCTCGGCTTTACGGAAAAACTCGGGCTCTGCTTAGAGGGAGCCACGAGGACAGACATCTTTTCGGTCCCACGTGACTTGCACACAGGATGTATCTGAGGATGAATTCCATGTCCGTCTTACCATTTCTACTGCTGCAGCACTTTCCCGTGAAAAAGAAAAACCTGGGGTGTCCCAGGAGCATACCGACGGGCCTAGGCCAGAGGGTCTGGGCTCTGAACAGCCTTGCTTTTGTGTCGCGAGGAATTACTACGATTTTCTCTCTGCCCGGAGATGACGAAGGGTGGCATCACTGCGCATGCGCAGAGGACCCAGCGCGCCCCCGCCCCGCAGGCCACTCACCCAGTGCAAGGAGCCCATGCACAGCTTGGCAGCCAAGAGGGGGATGGTGGCGTCGTCTGGCTTCAGACGGATGCACTCTTTCAGCACCTTCACGGCACGAGCAGACTTGGCAAAAGGAGATCATTTCTGTGAAACTCAAAATTGTTGACAGAAGCAAACACTCAAGCCTTCCCAGAGGCGTTTCCGGTTAGGGTACCCTCTTAATGAGGGTTTCCAACTTTAAGCTGCACCGAGTAGGGGCCTGGGGATGGTGGCAACCAGAGCTTGGAACTCTTGGTGGGACGGTGGAGTAAACTGGTTAAAACAAGGAAAAATGCTGCCCTGGACTCGCCCAAGTCCTCTTCCTTACTACTGTAGCCATTGTAAAAAATAAGAAAGAATAAAGACAGCGGAAGTTTACATTATGATTCAAAAAACCGATTTAAAGCATGCTACACAAAATTTCTGACTCTACTCAGCCAAGATAACCTTGTGTCTCGGACTGAGCGATCCACTAAAGGGCCCAAGTTAACAGCAGTAATAACGGCCACTGTCTGTATTGAGTGTGTTCGGGTTGGGGCGGGGGTACTGTTTTAGGCACTTGTGGCAATTAGTTCACCACACCATGGCAATTCTATGAAGTCGGCACTACTATTTCTCCACCGTATGGAAGAGGAAGCCGAGATCCCAAGCAACCTGTAGACGGTCACACGGCCACAAGGGCCGCACCAGGCCTTTCTCTCCACAGCCCTCGCTTTCAACCAATATCACACATTGCCTAATATTGTTATAAAGATAACTAACAGATTTCCGCCTCTGGGGACAGTTTTTTTCTTTTTTTTTAAGTTTTATTCACGTATAGTGTATTTACAAGGTTGTGGTAATTTCTGCTGTACAACAGAGAGATTCAGTCCTACATATACACATAGCATGGTTTACATTCTCAAATGAGTGAAAGGGGTCAGTGCGAAGAACTGATCTTAGTTTAAGCGGCATCTTCAGATAATAAAGTTACAAGGACTAGAAAATGGCAAGAATTTCAGAATTTGCCTTCTCAGTGACGTGTCCACGGTGGCCCCCCAATAATCAGGTTGTTCCTTCATCAATGGCCACAGGACAATTTCACAGAGTTGGTGCAGACCTCTCTGCCAGGCATCATGTCCTCCTGTGAAATTCAAGTTAACCATCGGCACGGAGGATTGCATATCACAAAGGGAGACTCACTTTTCCAGCAGCCATGAGTGACAGAGCAAACTGGTACCAGAGGTGGAACTCTTCAAAGGTGAACTTCATGGCTCTTTCTAAGCACTGGTGGGGAAAGAAGAACGAAGGCGGACGTCTGAGAACTGCCAGTGTCACGGGCCGCACAGGCGTGAGTTTGCGTCACACCAGGAGAAGTCCTGCAAAACCCACTTCCCCTGAATGCGTATGGCAAGTCCTCCAGCAAGCCCCTCCTGGGGAGCGCCCCCCGCCCTAGGGCACTGCGCACGGTGCCAGAAGCAGGACAAGGCGCAGCGGACCGCAAGACAGCCCGTGATCTCAAGCACAGGGAAGGCGGCGGTTACCCCAACTCTCGGACACCAGCCCCCAGAGCAGGAAACGGACAGGACTGTGGGAAAGTGGCCACAGGGCTGAGCGAAAGCATCCTGGGAGAATGGTACCGGGCTGGGTTTTCACTGATGAGAAGGGAGAAAACACAGCGGTGATGTGGCAACGGTGATCCAGGAGGGGGGGACGAACAACGAGGCGCAGACGCGGAGGGGAGGCTTTGCCCGTGGCGTGGACGCGCAGCGGTACCCACGGCAAGTGGTCAGGGGTAAACCCGGCCAAGGGCACAGGGGCAGGAAGGGGACTCGGGCTGGAAGGAGGGCGTGGCTGGGGCACGTCCCCAAGAGCGGGACAAGGCAGCTCCTTGTCAAAGCTGTTCCATCCCCCCTCCACCCTGGCGCCGCTGCGCCCCCCTCTGTGCTCCTCAAGTTCCTAACTGTGTCTCAATGTGATGCTGTCACTTTCTGCCACCCCCCACCCCCAGCCCGGCCCAGTCCCGCATGAGAAAATATCCAGGCAGAAATCCTGGCTTCTCTGTCTCCTCAATGCCCACTTGAGGCTGGAAATCTGCAAATGGAGGTCAAGTGACATGATTATATCAGAACTTAAGGAAGATCACGGGATGGGGGGTGGGGGCGGAAGACCAAGGCCAGGAATAGGGTGGACAGAATGGTCCAGGGACTTCAGAACCAGGAAGAGTGTCTGAGTTAAAATCAGCAAGGGAGGGCTGCCCAGGCCTGGTGAGATGTAGGAACTGAAGGGTGGCCCCCAACCTCTCTGGCCTGCAGGTTGCCTGGGAGCAAACCTGTGGCATAGAAGGTCCCCCATGTATGCAGGGGTGTGGGTGTGTGTGTGGGGGGGGTGGTGTTTATGAGAGAGGAAGAGAAAGAGACGGAGATTTTTTAGGATTAAGAGGAATGAGGAGGCAACCTGAGAGGAACAAGCAGGCAGGAAAGAAACGGAGGAGATAAATTAGAGAGCCAGGCCCCTAGAACAATGGGCCCCCATGTAAGGCCTCCTCCCAAGGAGGCGGGTTCTGTAAACTACAGAGGAAAAACCCTTAGGGGGCTGTCCTGCCCAGCCACTGTTTTCTAACATTGCAATAAAGTGGTTTCTGGGAGGAAAGAAAAAGAACGTGGCAAGGAGTTTCAAAAATGAACAGAGAAGTGGAGTTCCTGTCCTGGCTCAGCGGAAATGAATCTGACTAGCATCCATGAGGATGCAGGTTTGACTCCTGGCCTTGTTCAGTGGGTTAAGGATCCGGTGTTGGGTGAGGTCTGGTGTAGGTCACAGACAAGGCTCGGATCTCGCGTTGCTGTGGCTGTGGTGTAGATCAGCGGATACAGCTCCAATTCGACCCCTAGCCTGGGAACCTCCGTATGCCAAGGGTGTGGCCCTAAAAAAAAAAAAAGGCAGAGAGGCTTTCAACAACAATAAAAACTTTACTCTGAGGGGACAGAGAGCTCCCATCAGGGTACCTGGAAGACTGTGGTGGGGCTGTGCCAGCGGTACCCAAGACACCGTGTAGCCACGCTCCTCTAGTGACGCTCCATGCAGCCCGGAAGCAGCGGAGAAGGACGGGCGGGATTCCAGGGTTAGTGGCTGGATGAGGAGGGAGTGGCAGGGGCTGGGGCGGAGGGACAAAGGAGTCACCGAGAAGATGACACGCTGGAGGTCAAGGTACGGGCAGAGTGAAGGGGTGAGAGGAGAGAAAAGGATTCCAGAATTTCAAATGGTAATTACAGAGAAAGCCACAGTAAATATTATGCTGGCTGGTTTACTGTGAAAACCTGCCCTAAAAATATCTTAAAAAGGAAAGTATAAGCAGTTGATAAGCCGCTACTAGGGATGGTACAGGAGGTAGGATGGACACTCGTTTCCTCTTTCTGATCACGTGGGCAACCATGCATTTAGCCAAAACCTTGGGGGTGAACATGTGACTGCATCCTGGACAAGGATGGGGGCAGAAGTTAAGGGAGGACTGTCTCAGTGGGACCCACCTTGCCTTCGGTCCCAGTGTTGTCTGGGACCCAGACTCCATTCTGGAGGTGGGCCGGCCGAGTGAGAAGCACGAGGACAAACCACTCTATAATGACTGCATGGAAAGAGAGAGGGTGCTGGATCCCTGATGCCATGACACACCGCAACTGCCTCGCATGGCCGCCTCTCACCAGACTTCTCCTCGTGGGGAACAAATACACTCAGATTTGGGTAAGGCCTTAGAAGCTGGTTTTGTTCATTGCTCCTGGATACACCTCTCACTAATACAGACACTGAACGGCAGAGCTGGGATCTGAACCTGCCGGCGGAGCCTTCTTACCTGCTCTGCTACACGGATGAGCAGCAAGGAGGCATTAGTATGCCTTTAAGAAGCACAGCAGAGGGAGAAAGATGAAAGCAGCTGGGTGAGAAGATCAAGTGGGCAAGATGGGGCGCGGGGCGGGGGGGAGTAGCGGACTTCATCCAGGTGTGGGGCGGAACGGCCGAGAACAGGTCGGGGAGGACAGGAGAGGAATGTCATGGAGAGAATGCCAAGCAGTGAAATCCAGCAGTGCCTGGAAACTGATTTGGGGAAGGGGGATGAGGGGCGATGAAGAAGCAAACAAGAACGATGACCACACTGGGTGGGGTTAGGCAAAGGGGTCCGTATGTGTGGAGAAGGGGGCACGATGATCAAAAGTGAGGTTTGTTCTACCAGCTCCATTCCACTAATTCACTGCAAAATAACCACTAAGTACTTAAATATATACACAGAAACATTTAAATGTTTAAATGCTTTTCTTCCTCCTTTTGCTAAGAGGAATGATAAATATCAACTGTTTTCCCAATAAACAAAAGGAGCTTACAGCTGAAACAGTCTGTTCTGAATCAAAAAGCTCGATGCTATAAATAAGTGTGCCTCCTTATTTTCTTTTGTGCCAAAGGCTAACATACTCATTATCTTCGGTGCGAAACATTCACCGGAGGCCTAATTGGTATAGAGCTTCCTCCAGCTGCTACAGAGAAATACCAGCTCTCACTGACAACACTCGGAATCTTGGGGCTACCATTCGGGAACTTAGGAAGCATCGTAGCTGAAGTCCCCAAAGAAGGGGACATTTGTCATCTTTGGCTGCCTATGACCTCAAAACTCTTCTGACTTTCTGGTTTGGGGCAGGTGAGTCGGGGGAGAACACCTCGTAGAGAAGGGAAACAGACCCTGGCCGACAGTCTACGGGTGAATGAAGGACGCAAGCAAAAGGAGTGTGTCACGTGACCTGAGCACAGCCAATGAGATGCTCCTGCCCATGGGCTGCTTCCAGACATCAGGGCAGGGGAACTGGCTGTTGGAAGTTGTTTCCTGGGCCCAGGCCGGGGGCCACAGTAGCAGCTGGATTGGTGGAGGCCCTTCAGAGTTAACTGTGTCCTCCCAGACTGGGTCAGGGGCCTTGCCTCCTTAATTTCTGCTCACCTCTATTCTTCAATCTTCTGTAGCTCCTGTGTGCTAAATGGTAGGCATCAGTAGCTGCCTCTTCTGCATGAATTAAGTCAGGTTCTGTTACCTACAACCAAGGCCCGGAAGGTGCACCTAATCAAATGCTTCGGGCCCCTCTTACAACAACCCTGACCTCTAGCTCCCAACAAGGAGTTGTACTACTTCTGCCTGAGTGCTTTCCAGAATAGGGAATTCACAACCTGAACAGTGGCTAGAAATAAAGAATCTAGGCATCACCACAGATTAAGTGTGTGAACCTGGGCAAGCCAACGAACCTCTCTATACCCAGATTCCTCACTGTAGAATGGGAATTAATAGTAATGAATGTAAAGCGTTTTCTGGAAGATTAAATTAGTTAACACATGATAAGCAATAAGAACAGATACTGGCTAGCAGGTGCTAAATAATGGTTAGCTACTACTCTATAAAAAATTAACATTCTTATGTTAAGAAAGAAAATGCAACGTAATACCTATCACTTTACCTAAATTTAATATATGAAAATTCAAACTTATAATACATTATACCAGAAATAATTATTTGTTTCACAAAATGTTTCCTCCTATTTTTTTTTTTTTTTTTTTTGTCTTTCTAGGGCCACACTCGCAGCATATGGAGGTTCCCAGGCTAGGGGTCAAATCAGAGCTGTAGCCACCAGCTATGCCACAGCCACAGCAACGAGGGATACGAGCCATGTCTGCAACCTATACTGCAGCTCATGGCAATGCCGGATCCTTAACCCACTGAGTGAGGCCAGGGATCGAACCCATGTCCTCATGGATGCTAGTTGGGTTCGTTAATCTCTGAGCCACAACGGGAACTCCTGTTTCCTCATTTTAGAAAAGGATTCAGTCCAAGTCTTCTGAAATAATGTGCGACTTTACGGAACCAAACTCAAATATATATTTATTATTTCCTTAATAAGTGGGTATGTCTCTCCCAACCCCAAATCCACATATTGAGATCCCCAATGTGATAATGGTGGGAGGTGGGGGCCTTTGGGAGGTGGCCTTCAGCAGACATCAGAGCTGTCAGTCATGATCCTGGACTTGCCAGCCTCAGGAATTGCTGGGAAGAAATACACACGTGTTGTGTCACAGCAGCCCGGACTGGCTGAGACAAGGAGCTCTTTGACGACACTGGGCAGCCAGGCGCTCTTCTAATTGCTTTACGAGAACTGCCTCATTTGCTGGTCCTAACGACCTGACCTGACCAGGCACAAGCAGGTACTGCTACATTTACGGGCGAGGAAAATGGAGCACAGCTCTGCCACGTGGCTGCAAGGTCTCTGACAACTGTGGTAGAGCCAGGATCCGCACCCAGGCGGCCTGGTTCCAGAGCTGGAGCGCTTACCCACGACACCCCACTGCCTCCGAGACTTTAATTACAGACAAGCCACTCAACCGATCAGGCCCACTCGTGCTGCATAAAGCCAGGGAGAGCTAAATAAAAGGCTCCTAAAAATGCCACATGTTCCCTTAACTATTTCTGAGATTCGGCAATATTTTTTTTACTGCCGACGGGGCCCTTGTTCCTGCGTCCTCTTTGGGATCCCAGAGACTCTGAGGAACAAGGCCTTTCTGGCTTGCGGAATTTTCAAGAAACTTCACGGAGGCCGTGACATCCACCAGCAACCGCAGGGGCTCATCTCAAAGGTGCACAATCTGACAAAGATTTCCACGGGCCGTGATCTCCTCTATGCTGCAGATCTTACACACACCCCTCCCAGCCTGGACCGCTTTCTCAACCGGAACAGCCACCAGCCCTTGTAGGCCACGGGGACGCCATAACAAGAGTTAGCCAAGGCAAGCCAACGATTACAAATTAACCCTCCACCCAGTTCAGAGGTACTTGAGCTCCGGCCTCACAGCCGATGGCTCTGTCTTCCCGGGGGCTCTTGGCACCCTGTGTATGGTGACGGCAGCTGGCTCTGAAAACGTGCCCGGACACCTCCAGATGCTCCTGAAATCTCAATGCCAAGCATACTGCTTGGCTATATAACATGTCCTCTCCTGCGTTCCTGTAAACATGGAGATTATGTAAATCCCTGAGCAGCACAGGTCAACACACCCCAATCACAAAAGGAAAAACCTCTTCCTAAGAATGTATCTAAGAGCAAAGGGAACTTGGGTGTCACTGGGGGCATCTGCTCCTCACAACCTCTGCCCCTCAGACCAGGTCTTTGCTCACCCCACTGCTGTGCGACTGTCCCTTTCAAGCATCCTAATCATACCTGTATGTCACAGCATAAAAATGTCCAGGTTTTTTTTTTTTTTTTTTTTTCGTTCTTTAGGGCAGCACCTGTGGCATATGGAAGTTCCCAAGCTAGGGGTCAAATCAGAGCTGCTGCTGCCAGCCTAAGCCACAGCCATAGCCACACCAGATCCGAGCTGCAGCTGCAGCCTACACGGAAGCTCACGGCAACGATGGATCCTTAACCCACTGATTGGTGCCAGGGATTGAACCCACTTCCTCATGGATACTAGTCAAGTTCATTACCACTGCACCACAATGGGAACTCCCATGTTTTTTTTCTTTAAAAATTTCTTATTATTGGAGTTTCCACTGTGGTGCAGTGGGTTGAGAATCTGACTGCAGTGGATCAGGTCACTGCAGAGGCTCAGGTTTGATCGCTGGCCTGGTGCAAATTTTCATTCAAATCACAGATAGCATAACATATTACCTTGAGAGCAAATCACAGATGCAAATGACAGACAGCATCTGGTCCATAGACTTAAAATTTTCTAATTTTAATCAAGTAAGGAGACTGGGAACAGAATGCATGCTACAAAATAAAACAAAATAATTCACATTTAATAATGGTTTCAGTCTACAATTCCTGATGAAAATGGACTTTTAAGAAGATGCAGCGCTGGGGGTGGAGACGGATGGGGGTGGGCAGCGTACAAGAGGTGGCTCTGGTCACCGGGGCCCAGCATGGCTGGGGGCTGGAGAGGACGAGCAGAGGCTGGGAGGAGAGTCATCCCTGCCAAAGGCACCGGCTCTGAGGTCAGGCTGCCTGAGCTTAATCCAAATGCGTCACTCACCAGCCAGAGGGCTGTTATGGGGTTAAAAGAAATAAAACGTAAAATGCTTAGAAGAGTGCTTGGCACAGAGTGAATGCTATAAACATGCTACTGTTTGTTTTGTTTTGTTTTTTTATGGCCATACCCTATGCATGCGAAAATTCCCAGGCCAGGGACTGAACCTGAACCACAGCAGTGACAGCACTGGATCTTTTACCCACTGTGCCACCAGGGAACTCCTACAAGCCTCTGTTGATGTTGCTTTTATGAAACAAAGACGTATCGGGGGCTGCTGTGGGGATCTGCATGGGGGAGTTCCGGGAACAGGGTGGCAGGGGGAGCGTGGAAAGGGGGCGGTGAGAGCTGGATGCTGGCCTTTTCCACTTCCGGTGTCCCATGGGGAGACGACAGGGTGGGCCTGGGGAGAGGGTGTGGGGTCCAATTCAGATCGTCAGCTCCTGAGTCACCCACACAGAACAGCAGGTGACATCTTCAAATCGTCTCCCTTACGAGAAAGGAAGATGGATTTGGCAAGAGTGCTCTTTCTACCAGGAAAGACAGGCTTGTTCACTGCAATCATACTACTGCCGCCTCGCTAAATCCCAGGTAACATTCACTTAATGCCAGGAATATTTGGTAGAACAATAATTAGGCTCTAACTGGCATCCTCTTCATTTGAGTGGTAGTCAAAATGCCGTGTCCAAAAATGTTATTTCCTTTGGGTAGTAAGCGCGCCTCCTTTCCAATCTCCTATTCTGGCTTTTCATACATCAGCCATCTCTGAGGGGGACTCCGGGAATGCAAAGTTCTGCTGGCATAAGAAAGGGATTTAGCAATTACCTTCCTAGTAGGCAAAGCCCAGTTACATGAACTGGGTGCATGGCAGTGACAGCTGTACAATACCACGAGCAAGGAAAAGCCAGCCTCTATTTTTGGAATTCAGGAGTGAGATTCAGCATCCAAAACCCATGGGGGAGGGGGTGGGAATAAAATAATCAGATACCCCTCAAATTTAGCCTGGAGCTGAAGTCTAAATTTCATCACTATTAAAATAGAACATTATTCACCTTTGTGGGCAGGTTGGCCATATTCTAAAAGTTCTTGTAAACACAGATCCTTCAACTGCTTAGGAAGGTTCTCTTTTCTACATCGTAGATACTTAATGAGTCAATTAATAAAATGTAGTTCCTGGCAGTGGTGTGACAATTTTTAAAGAAATGCAACATGGTATATGAATATTTCATTTCTTTAGCAATGAAAGCCATCTAAGCAGTTTAGACACTTTGGACGATTGTCTTAGACCCACGGGTTGACAAAACCTGAGAACATGTTGATCTTTGAGATTATCTTGTCCCAATTTTACTTTAAGGATGTGGAAATGAAGACCCAGAAAGGAGACAGGACCTGCCTGGGGTCACACAGTGGCAGACCCAAAATTAGAAGGCTGGTCTTAGGATGCTCGAGTCAGAGCCCTTATTTCTAAATTAACTAAATATAAAAGTACCAATTAAAGTGGAGTTGGAGAGAGCTAACCTACAAGGACCCCGGGGCTAGGAAGAGCTTCTATGGGGCAGGCATGCTGACAGGACTCTGAGTTACAAATAAAAGCCCTCCCGCCCAGTTTTCAGAAAACACAACATCCGTCAAGGCTGGCTCAGGTTTCCTCCTCTGGAAAGAAAACAGGGCAAACCCCACATCCACGGCCCCCGTCTCCCACTTCTCTTTTTGCCCTAAAACAGTGAAACGGCTCCCAGCAGAGGAGCGTCTAAGCTTTATCGCTTTGGCAAATGCTTAAATTAGAGGCCACCGCTGCCTCTGGCCGTGGTGGGAGGAGTAGAGTGGGTCGATTTTCAAAGGTCACAGACTTTATTCTGGAACATGAACGCTGGATGCTGGCCTCTAGCATGCTCTCCGTTCAACTCCGTGAAGCAACTGGTCAAGTTTGCACGGTGAGTAAAGGGGCGCTGGGCTTCTACTCAAATAACGCTTCGACGGGCTTTTTACTGATGTGGCAATTTGTTATTCTTGTAAAATGAATCAATACGTTCAAAAAATGGACATTTCATTCTTCTCCCTCCTCCCTCCTCAACTGCCCTCACCGTTTGGTCTTTGTTTTCAGCCCATCTCCTCTGGCTCCAGGCGCACCAGGGACTTCACCTCCTTTTTCTTTTTTTTTTTTGTTTTTTGTCTTTTTGCCTTTTCTAGGGCCACACTCGCGGCATATGGAGGTTCCCGGGCTAGGGGTCTAATCGGAGGTAACCGCTGACTTTCGCCACAGCCACAGCCACACGGGATCCGAGCCGCGTCTGCAACCTACACCACAGCTCATGGCAACACCGGATCCTTAAACCACTTAGCAATGCCAGGGATCGAACCCACAACCTCATGGTTCCTAGTCGAATTCTTTAACCACTGAGCCACAACGTGAACTCCGGAAGCAAGGCCTCCTTTTTTCTTTTGTCTTTTTGCCTGTACCAGGGACTTCAAATACAACCGCCACTTGACACACGCAAGACCTAGACCTAGGGAAGGACGTGAGGAGCCCAGGGTGCTCCCTAGAGGCGTGTCTTTTACAAAACAGGTGTTCAGTGAGCGCTCGAATATAGACTGGATGTTAGGATCCCCTCGTAGAGAAGTCCTATGGCGCAGGGTGGGGGTGGGGTGGGGAGGGCACAGGCGAGTAAGAAAGCTCTGAGAGAGCTGAAAGGCAAATCGGAAGGTGACATCCTATCGGAGGCTGGTAAAGCATGGCCTGAGGGCCAAAGCCAACCTGCAGCCTGTCTGCATAGAGTCTAAAAGCTAAGAATAGTTTTGCAGATGAACAATTACCATAAATTTGATGAACAGGAATACTAAATTTGAACCCAAATTAGGAAAACTATTAACCCCGCCAAAACAATCCCATTCTTCTCATTAATGGACCTGTTATTATAGAAAGTTGTATTACTAATTATATTTTGAATTTTATCAATAAAATTCTTGTGAAAACCTACACAATCTTGTTATACCTACACAATAGCCTTGATAATGCCCCTTGGTCCTCAAAGCCTAAACTATTTAGTGTCTGGCCCTTTACAGAAGTATTTGCCAACTCAAAGAATAAAGGGATGGGCCACTTTATGTTAGAGGAAAGAAGGCGTATAATAGCTGTCCTCAAAAACATTATGGGCTGTCACTGAGGCAGGCCTGGACTTGCCCTACTGCTCCAGAGATAGGATAAGTGGAAGGAGACAAGTTTAAGATCAGTCCTTTCTAATAAAGAGAGATGGACCTACATACCAAGAGTTGTGCTGGCTATTTTATACCTATTGTCTCTCTAAGCTTCATAATAATCTCTGAGATGGAAGTTCAGGGTGGCTAAGTTTTTTTTTCCCAAAGTCACACAGCTAGGAAAGACCAAGATTTGAATACAGATCTGTCTGACTCCAAGGCTGAGTTTTTTCACTACACAGTGAAAGACTCTACTAAGGGTCAAGGATCGCTGGCCAGGGTTACTACAGAGGGGATTTTAATATTAGAAAGCAGATTATCGACACCACTAGATATCAGTGATAACAGTAGCATGCATTTTGCATATATCATCTCTTAAACCTCACAGTCTTCTTTAACCCTCAGAAGTAGATCCTACAATTACCTGTATTTTCCTTCCTAAGGCACCAGGTTTAGAGAGGTGATGAACTCTGCTCAGGTTAATACTTGGTATGTAGAGTAGCATAACTGAGATTCAAACTCAGATCTTACATTAAAACATGAGCTATTGTTAAGAAGGCAATATTATCCAATATGATCTATAGACTGAACGCGATCTCTATTAAAATTCTAACAGTAGTTTTTGCAGAAATGGAAAAGCCAGTCCTCGAATTCATGGAATCACAAGGCTCTCGAATAGGCAAAACAATCCTGAAAAAGAACAAAGCTGGAGAACCAGTAACTTCCCAATTTTAAAGCTTACAACCAAGCTACAGCAATCAAAACAATGTGATATTGGCATAAGAATAAACACAGAGACCAAGAGAATAGAAATGAGATCTCTGAAATAAACCCACATATTTACGGCCAACTGATTTTTGACAAGGGTGTCAAGTTCACTCAACTGGGGAAAGAATAGCCTCTACATAAATGTTACCAGGAAAACTGGATTTTCACATGCGAAAGAATGAAGTTGGACCCCTACCTGATACCATACACAAAAATTAGCTCAAAGTGGGTCAACAACCTAAATTTATGAGTGAAAACCATAAAAATTCTTACAAGAAAACATAAGAGTAAATCTTCATGACCTTGATTTGGCAATGGATTCTTAGCCATGACAACAAAAACATGAGCCACAAAAGAAAAAAATGAATACGCTAGACTTCATCAGAATTAAAAACTGTGTGCACCAAAAGACATTATCAAGAAAGTGAGGATTTCCTGTCGTGGCACAGCAGAAACGAATCCAACTAGGAAACATGAGGTTGCGGGTTCGATCCCTGGCCTTGCTCAGTGGGTTGAGGATCCGGAGTTGCCGTGAGCTGTGCTGTAGGTCACAGATGCAGCTCAGATCCTGTGTCGCTGTGGTTGTGGTGTGGGCCGGCAGCTGTAGCTCTGATTGGACCCCTAGCCTGGAAACCTCTATATGCCGCAGGTGCAGCCCCAAATAAATAAATAAATAAATAAATAAAGGGCTCCTATAACTCAACAACAAAAAGGCAAATAGCCCAATTTAAAAATGGGCAAAGGTCTTGAGCAGACATCTGTTCAAACAAGATACACAGAAGATGGATATGCACATAAAAATATGTTCAACATCATTAGTCAATAGGCAAACCTACAATGAGACATCATTCATACCTACTAAAACAAAACAAAACAAACCCCAAACACAAAATAGCAAGTGCTGCTAAGGCTGTGGAGAAACTATAACTCCTGTGCTTGCTGCTTGTAATGTAACATGCAGCTGCTGTGAAAAACTGTTCAGTAGTTCTTATAGTTAAATATAGAATTATCATATGATCCAGCAATTTCACTCTTGGATATATATCCAGAAGAACAGAAAACAGGAACTCAGATATGAGTATACCTAATGTCCATCGAAGCATTATTCACAATAGCCAAAAGATGAAAACAATCCACAATAAATGGATGAATAAACAAAATGCGGCATACACACACAATGGAATATTATTCAGCTATAAAAAGGAACACACACTTTGGTGTGTTCTGAAACACACTGAAGATATTTTACTACAACACAGATGAACCTTGAAAACATTAGGCTAAGTAAAATCAGCCAGAAACAGAAAATTAGTATCACATGATTCCATTTATATTATACACTTAGAATAGACAAAACCATAGACACAGCAAGTAGATTAGAGGTTACCAGGTTATGGGGGTTTTGGGAATGAGGAGTTACTGCTTAATAGGTACAGAGTTTCTGTTTGGGGTGACGGAAATTTTGGAAACATAATGGTTACACAACACTATGAATCCCATAAATGACAATGAATTGTATATTCCTGAAATAGTTAAGGCGGCTTTTCATGTTAATTTTTTTTTTCCTTGAGAGCCTTAAGAAGAGAGCAATGATGCTCAGCACAGAAAACACTTCCATGATGGTGAGAGTGTGGGTACCGGTGGCCATGTCAGTGGCTAAGATTCTGTGGAGGCAGGCCTGTCATTCAAATATGATGCGACTGATCCCTAATGGGCTGATCCCCAAAGCTGGACCAGAGCTGGGATCTATATTGCTGCTCTGTGCCAAGCAGGGCCCAACTCTTCCTCTACTGCTTCTTTCCCAGGTAAATGACCTTGAACCTTTGGGCCAACCCGGGGAAGACACACTCACTGCACATCCGGGAACAGTTTACCCTCAGATCAAAGAAGGATGAGAATGTACATTGGTTTTGAAGCGCTGGTTTCTCCAGCAAGTGTTTATTGAGCACCTACCAGGAACCAAATGCTCCGTCGGGATTTCTCAGAAGTCTGTGGCTCCATCTGCACCAGGCCACCCTGAAGCCTTCTAGGGACCCTGTCCTGTAGGTCAAGGCTGGGTTTCTGCAGAGTGAGTGGGGTTGCATGCAATACCAAACGCTAAGGTAAACTAACAAATGGTAGGCGGTCAAGCAGATTTCAGTTAGATGCTCAAGTGTTTTTCACAATGCTTCCTGATTAAATGAGTGTTTGGGGTAGGGATGTGTAAATGTTCCTCTGGTACCAGCACTAGCCAGACAGTTCTACCCACAGAACTAAAAAGTTACTGCGATTTACCATAAACAAGTGAATGGGAGTTCAATAGGAAAGCTAAAAATACCGTTTCTGTCTTTAAAGCGGCCATGTCTAAGCAGAGGGGCTACACACACCCTGCAAAAAGGACCCCATAACATTCTGTCACAATGGAGCCATTAATAGTCAAATCCAAGAAACAAACCTCTTTAGCAGCTTGGGTTCATTCTAAAAAACAGAGAAAGCAGTGCTTGTTGCTTTACTTTTAATAGCAGGTTGTCATGCCAACGAGTGCTTCTCTTTAAACTGAAGGGGGGAAAAAAGAAGGGCTCCTTCCTACACAAACCTTTCCTCAGGACTCACATTCGTCTTTAAAAAAAAAAAGCAAGAAAACTCATAGCACTGGAGATACGGTAAACATGGCACTTGTATTTAAAGGATGCGATGCACCTTTGGTTTGGGGCCCCTTTGCGCAGGGCTCTGTGCCCAGCATCCGGCTCAACGGGCCGTGACATTAAGTGTGGCCCCTTCACCCACACTTAATGCCCTCGCACCACCCAGTCTCACTGCTTATCTTTTCATGTATTTCTTTTTGACCTCCCCAAGTCTACTGGAAGTTTCTGGAAGCCAAAAGACTGTTTTTGTATACATGGTTGCTTCGGCTGCGCCTGGCAACTCCTGTGCCCACAGCAGTGGTAACAGCACAGCAACACGTGGCTGCTGGTCGGTGAGCTCTGCGCGCTGGTCTGTCCTGAGCACCGCAATGGGTGTGATGATGATTCTGACTTGACGAAGGAAGGACTGAGGTATAAGAGGTTAATGGCAGATCCAGAACTCAAACCCAAGCTCTCTGACTGACTCTACAGCCTGTGCCCAGGACACGTGAGGTCACTGACCTGGGCTCGGGGTTTGAGGAGGCAGGGTTCGGGCGGGGGTGTCCGTGGAGGGGAGAAGAAGGATCGGGAATATCCGCCATAAAACAACCATGATGCGAACCCATTGCTTGAGACCTACATAGATGCACACAGGCATTTATTCATCAAGAGACGCCTGGCACGGTGACCTCTAAAACCTCAGTGTGTAGTTAATCATCTGGGGAGGGCAGGATTGTCAGTGACTCTTTTCTTTTCCTTACTTGGAGGAATTGTTTGGTTCTTCAGGGAGTTTGCAGGGCTGTGGCATATGGCGGAAAGATAAACTATGAAGTCGATTTCAGTACAGGAGGCAAAGGAAAGCAAAACAAAACCGGAAAAGGAAGAAAAAGGAGAGGGCAGAGGAAGAGCCACGAAATGTTTCTCAACAGAAGGGTGTCTGAGAAAGACCACTCTGGTGATGATGCCAGAGATGCAGATGGGGTATAAAGAACCATGTGGGTGAGTGATGAGCATGACAATCAGCAATATCCTTGGGGCTCAAAGAAGTGATACAGGAAGTTTCACGTCCAGTCACCCCGCCACGGCCAAATGCCCCCCAACTGACAAACGGAGAGACAAATCGTGGTGTCTGTACAACAGAATGTTGTTCGGCCATAAAAAGAAAAGAACTGATACATGCTGCAACATGATGGCCTTGAAAACATCATGTAAGTGAAAGAAGCCAGATCCGAGAGGTCCTATGTTGTATGATTCCATTTATACGAAATACTCAAGACAGGTAAATTCACAGAGTCAGAAACAGGTTGGCGACTGAGAGGGACTGGCAGAAGGGAGGCATGGGAGCGGGGTTTCCTTTGAACGTCATGAAAATGTTTCGGAATTAGAGGGGATGGTTACACAACGGTGTGAACGTACTAAATGCCACTGACCTGTACATTTTAAAATGGTTAAGTTTACTTTATATAAATTTACCTTAATTTAAAAAAAAACCCTGTTAGCCTTTTAACCTAATATCCTCAGAAAAACGGAAGGACGGATGAGAAGAGAAAAAGAAAGTCCCAGCAAATGAGGAGGCAGGATGCTTTAAGTAAGATGCAGCCTGAGACCAGGGCAGAGGGGGATGCCAGCTCAGCCAAGGGTGGACCATGCTCCCATCTCCAAAGACGGACTGGTCCCTGAAATGCCACTGTGCGCTTTTGCCTTCCTCCCATACAGCTCTAGATTTGAGACAATTTGGCCACCAAATGTTTGCTCCATCTGCAAAACTAAGTAGAAGTAGCAAGAAAGGCTAGGGCCAAGGATTCAAGTGCTTCATTAGCAGAGGCAGACCCTGCGTGGAGCCCCCTAGCGTCAGCCACCCCAGATGGTGACTGCCTGCTGCCTGGCTGCCTCCCGCTGAACTGGGAGCCTCTCATGGGCAGGGGCTGAGCCTCTGGCACGGCTGCAGCCCTGGTCTTCATCAGAGCCAAGGACTGCAGATCTAGTTGTTAAAGAAATGAATGTCATCCGCTTCATATATTTGATCCCATTGATTCATTTTTGGAGGGAGGGCCGCACCTGTGTCATTTGCAAGTTCCCAGGCTAGAGGCTGAATCAGAGCTGCAGCTGCCAGCCTACACCACAGCCACAGCCAGGCAGTATCTGAGTTGCGTCTGTGAGCTACACCACAGCTCACGGCAACGCTGGATCCTTAACCCACTGAGCAAGGCCAGGGATCAAATCTGCATCCTCATGGATATAGCTGGGTTCGTTTCCATGAGCCACAATGGAAACTCCACTGATTCATAAATTTAATAAATAAAATGCAGATATGGCACAAAATTTAGAAGGCTCTCGGGGTTATACAGTGATCAGCTGCCCTTTCTCCCACCATTCCATCCCAGCACTTCCAAGGCAACCCCCGTCACTGTCCCTACTGGTGACAAAGTGATGGGTGCAGTGAAGTTCTGAAATGCAAAGCCTGTGGCAACCGACCAGACTGCCCAGTGACTGGGGGGTCAGGTGGTCGGCACGAGATGAAGCTACATGTGATGTCAAAGTGGAAGCCATCTGGCCGAAAGCAAGGTTCTGGGATTCCGCACCAGGCACAGGCACAAGCCTGGGAGCCGCCGGCTGGCAGAGGAATGCCGCTGGGATGACAGCCACCCCCCTAGAGTCTCTCCTGACAGGACCAGCAGCCTGTGGGCAGCCTGTCCACCACGCCAGCCACCCTGGGCTGCTCACACCTGTTTTGGACACGGGCAAATTTCAGGCTGGGGACAGGTTCTATGGATACACGATGGCAGAAAAGCAGACATGCAAACCACACTTAGCCTTGGACTCTAAGAGCTGTTTAGTGGTTTGACTGGGAGGCAAAGTTTACCTAAAAGAACTCAACTGTGGGCTGGGTGGCACTCTCCCTACAGATGGGCTCCTGGGCGGATGTGGTGGACAGGAACTAAGCCGGCCAGGAGCAGAGGGTCGCCGGACATCAAAGCTGCTGGGGGCGGGGAAGCATCGGGGCCAATCCCAAGCCTGGGAGAGTCCCAGGGGGCGTGGCATGTGTGACGGAAACATCTGGACTTGTTGTTCTCTCTAGCCAGATTGCGAGGGGATTTTTGGAAGACTGAGTAACCACTGCCCTGTAGAGTCACCAAACCAAAGACTAAAAAAAGATCCAAGCCAGGCAGGCGCATCTGCTCTGCAAGGCTCCTGCCTAACGTGGCGATACACCGGCAGGCGAGAGGGTGAGTCCGGTGCTTATCTGATTTCGGCCAATCTGTTACTGTATTTCACTCCCCGTCCTCGTGCCCAGAGGCTGTTGCAATGTGTATAAATTTAGAAAAAGAAAGATAAATAACATGGTAAAAGTTCGTTTTGACCCAAAGGAGTTGTTTTTCTTTCCTTCTCTCTTTTCACTCCACTAAGGAAAAGATAGAATGATCTTGTTACTGATTTAGCTGCCACGGTGGCTGGTGGCTTCGGTATTCTGGGCAGCAGCTCAATAATGCATGACCACAACCTCAGATTAACCGGCTTCTTCTGAAACTGTAAAACAGTCAAGCTCTCCTCCTAAATGTTTCTTAGTGGCTGAGGGAATGAGAAGGCAGGGCCCGGCTGGGGTTTCTTCCGAGCAAGCAAGGCTACCGGAAGACAGTACTAGTTCATCCGATATTCACTGCGCCTGGCAGCGCCACTGCACCAGGAGTTATGCACTGATGCTTTAAATAAAATGAGGTCTGCTTGACAAAGACATAAATATCACAGATGGAAGATTTGGGTTACGGTGGAAATCACACTGCTTGAGACATGCTTGCCTTCTCTGACACAAACTCACCCCGAGAGGGTTATGGACCATGGGTAGGAAGTGACCACCAGGGAATTGCACCACCTAATCATTTAGTCCAATTCCCATTCCGCAGAGAAGGAAACGAAAGTTGAATAAGGGGGCTCAAGGTCACAGGGCTGTGGGTGACAGGGGTTGGGAGCAAGGCCAGGTCCCACATCTCTTTCCGGTGTTTACATCACCAACACCACCCACTGCCTGGAAGTCGATCCCACTCAAGGGCTGTACCTCTGACAGCATCTCATACTGGCCTCTTCTTCCAAGAGCGATGGTCAGTAGATCATAGACCACAGACGCACTCTGTAAACTGATGAGGCGGTCGCTCTTGTGCTCAGGTATCCGGCTCAGCACAGCGTCCCGGTTGGCCTGAAAACAACATGGAAGAGAGAAGCAGATGGTGAGCCGGCCTGTGCACACAGCTACCGCTTTGTTCGGAGAAGCCACCGGGGCCCTCTGGCCCCTGAGGGCTCGCCGAGGGTCTGGAGCAAGGGCACGAACGAGTCAGGGGTCGTTTCCTCAAAATCCCCAGAGCACCACAGCACCTGGCACCTGGTATTATCCAGACGCTGCCAGCCTGGAGAACACTTGTCCCTGGCGGCAGGCTAGGAGCCGATGCAAAGCAGAACGGTTTCCCTTGGGCTCAGGTTCACAGGCAGCCACCCTGCGGACACAGCCACGCTCTGGGGCTGCAGAATCGTCCATCAAGTGAGGCCCTGCTGCGCCTCAAGTGTAGATCCCGCCTCTGCTCTACATTAAAGAGTGGGAGCGCGTCCCCAGGCCCACACTTCCCGTCACCAAATGGTCCCATCAAGTTCCACCAGTGCTACCTCCATACACCTTACTTCTCCTCTCACCAGAGCCACGTTCAAATCCCTACATGACAGCTTCACTGGGACGGAGTCTGACGCCGTCTCGTTTAGGGAAGCACAACACAGAGGTATGAGAAAGCAAGAAGCAGATTTTTGTTTTAAAGATGTTCCCACAAGGGATTCTAGAGAACACCAAGGCAGGCCTCTTTCACCCCTGCCCCCACTGCTCAGCAGAGATTATTCAGGACTTCTGTCTCATCTGCGTAGAATCCACCTGCTCTTCACAGCAACTAGTTTCCATTCTTTTTTTTTTTTTCTTTTTAGGGCCATACCTGTGGCATATGGAAGTTCTTGGCTAGGGGTGGAATAGGAGTTGCAGCTGCTGGCCTACACCACAGCCACAGCAACACGGGATCCGAGCTGTGTCTGTGACCTATACCACAGCTCACGGCAACACTGGATCCTTAACCCACTGAGCGAGGCGAAGGATTGAATCCTCATGGATACTAGCTGGGTTCGTTACCGCTTAGCCACGACAGGAACTCCCAGTTTTCATTACCTGTGAAGTTTCTCTGCTGACTTCTCCAGATATAGCACATGTACTAGACTCGAGCCACAGCTCGCTCTCCTTTTCTCCCTAGTAGGGAGCTCAGTATTCATAAAGTTGGATTTTGCCTGTCTTCTTTCCCCTGCTAATTACCAGAAGTCTCCAGATCTCTGGGTCCTAGGGGCCCAAAAAGGGCCCCTTGGGTTTCCCCACGGAAGTGGCCCATGAGGTACCGGGGTCACCGGTCCAGACAGGCTGATGGTCACTTTCCCACATGACATTCAGAAAGGCCATGCACACACCTTCTCATTCACTAATGAGGCGCAAGCTTTCTTTTGTGTGTGAGTCCAAGGCATTGACTTGCAGCCTCCCATCAGTACTTATTCATTTTAAAACTCCTTACTCTTAAATGTCAAAGACAAATAAGAATATATAAGACAGGCCACTTCCTGAAAAGTGAGTCATCTTTTATGGAAGTGAGCTTGCTTTTGAAGATTTCATTCTGAGTTTTCTTGTTAGGAGTGCCTTCTGAGCCAACAAAAGCAGCTCTGAGGGAGACAGCGCCCGCTACAGATGATCACGTTTATTTAATTGCTCTAGATGTTCGGTATGGAGACCAATGCCCAGGAGAGGAGGGAACAAAACAACGCCCTGCTTGAGAGAGATTCTCAAATTATGCCGAATGCATTCTTTTTTTCTTTTTCTTTTTTCATTTTCTTCTCTTAGGAGAAAGTCTATCAGTGTCTTTTGATGAAAAAGGTACAATACAGAACCTCAAACAGGTCCACAAATAGTTAAGTACCCCAGAACACAGTCTCAGTGGTAGGCGTGCAAACACAGTTCTGGGAACCCCTTTCTCCTGGGGGATCTCATTTGATCTAAGGTGAGCACACCGTTCAATTCCGAATGAGTTCTTGTAGGTGGAGAGACTATCAACCAATTTATGCTTCTAAGTTAAAATCAGAACCAACGAAAAATAAAGTTTTCTCAGATCCCTCAAAAATACCCAAGGCAATCCTCATTTTGGTTCGAAATGGAGCACATCTATTTTCTGTCTAAAAACTGAAAAAAATTAAGGAGTCAAGGGACATGAAAGAAGGCTTCCAAGAGCAGCTTAACTTAGATTTCTACCTACGTCATTAAGGAATGATTTACAGGGAGAACATATCACTTCGGTTGGCAAGGAGTCCTTCATATTTACTGTCCCTGGACTTCACCATCCTCAGAAGAGGTTTCCTGGAAATTAAATCTGACACAGTCAAATCCGACCATCTCAAAGGGACCTGAACTCTGGCTGTTATTAATTTCTACCACTTCACCAAGGGAGTGGGAGAGCTGGAAGCATCTTCCCCAGACATCCGCACTGAGAGCGAGCATTCTACAGATGCGGCCATGTTTCCCAAATTCCAAAATGCAACACAGGATCTGACAACGGGACACAATATCTGCAATCAGAGTTTTCCAAGAAACCAAAAGTGTACCATTACCATGCTTCCAGAACTTTTACCCTGCTACAAACCAAGTCTGCTCAAAGGAGGCGGACTGGGAAGCGGCGGGTGAGGCTGCGAGGGGCTGTCAGAGACAGCGGCCCCATCACACAATAGATGTCAAAGCCCAGGGAGACCTGCGCGTCTGAAAACCGGCTACTGGATGCCAGCCTGTGCACATAAGCTCTCCCACGACGGTGCCAGGGCACAGGAGGGACTGTAAATGGCACCACCCTAAGTTACCCGCTGACAGTCAAGGCAAGATGAGTGGGCTGGGGGGGCTGTTTCCTCCAGAGGAAGTGGGGCCAATGACGTCAAAGGGCCTCCAAATAAAAAGAAGCAGTAACTCAAGCAGTCTTGCTCTTGTAAACATCTCGTGGCCATTTCACAGAACAAGAAAACCCACAGCTTTCAATGACAGGAGATAGCCCCCTCCCTGCCTGATCCCAGCCTCCTCCGACCCGCCCGCACGCAGCATGGGGCCTTCTTCTTGTGCTCCAAGTTTGCTCACCTGAGTGGATCTCACGCCTCCGTTTAGACTGGAAGCAGGGGAAGAAGGAAAACACCTCCTGCTTTAGTCTTGGCTCCTTTTTCTCCTCCTCTCTCCTCCTGCCTGGCGGGGTGGGAGTGATGGCAGGAGGCAGGACCATCTACTAGACAAAGAGAAGCAGGCCCCTGCACGCTGCCTCCATTCTGCCTGCTCTGGGCCTCCGGCTCCTCATCTCAGTGAGCAGGTGGACGCGAGGACCTCTGGGCCCTTCCAAGTTCCAGGGGCTTGCTGTTCTGCTCAGGGGTTCAGCACCCACCATTTATTTACCAAGGCATTAACTACCACACATGTTACTCCAGAATGTTTCAAGCCGGGCCATCATGCCCAGCAGTACGTAGAGCAGAAACCCAATAAATGACGAGCGATGAAATTCTAGACCTAAATTTGATAGCCAGGCCAAATACTAAGCAAACATTTCAAAGGAATCTGACGGTCTGGCAAAAAGTCCCTGACAACAGCAGAGCCAGGTAACAGGAGTGCAGGCTCCCCGCCTGGGACAGTGCAATGCCTGGGGGACAGGTGGGGACTCGGGGAGAGGGCCTGGGCAGGAGGACGAGGCAGTTTCATCAGGTTGCTGCTATGGAAACCAGGGATTCAAGCATCCAGTGAGGGATTTACCCCCAGTTTTTCCTTCCACCAAGGCAAACAGAGAAGGCTTACAAAGGTTACCTTCTGCAGGGTCTCCTTGCCCTTTTCAGGTTCCTTTGGTGGTCATTTTAGCTGAAGTTTATCCAACTACAGCTGTGTTAGCGTTCAATCAATGCTTGGTGGGTAGAGGAATGAGCTCAGATGCCTGCTAACTGCTAAGGGAAGAGAAGCTCCATGCTCCAGGTCGACTCAGGGTCATTTCTAGCCAGTCCAAGAATTAGAAACATCTTTTTTTTTTTTTTTTTTTTTTTGGCTTTTTAGGGCCACACCCACGGCATATGGAGTTTCCCAGGCTAGGAGTCAAATTGGAGCTGCAGCTGCTGACCTACGCCACAGACACAGCAATGCCAGATCCGAGCTGCATCTGCTACCTACATCACAACCCATGGCAACGCCAGATCCTTTAACCCATTGAGCGAGGCCAGGGATCAAACCCGAAACCTCAGGGTTACTAGTCGGGTTCATTACCACTGAGCCAAACGGAAACTCTGAAAAACATCCTTCTTTTTAAACCACTCTAATTTTTATCTCCCCAGCTATCCCCTTTGGAAAGCATTCTCCAAAGAAAAAGAGTCACTATCCTTAGAAAGTTGCTGTATCAAAACAGGGACTATAGGGGGGAAAAATGTAAAAACACATTCTACTTACCATTGATTCACTAATCAGCAATAATAACAGGGCTTCTTCAGTATTTTCTTGAGGACAAAAGATGCTGTATAAAGAAAACTGACTTTGATATACAGCAATTTCAAAGTAACACAACATACATGACTAAGAGTAGAACTAAATGCTAACGGCTTCTAGATTTTTGTGTAGTATAGGACCCATGAAAAATACAGCATAATCTGGACACCTGAATTAATCTGTTTATTTCCATGGTAATCTATGGAATTTATACATTTTAACTACACATTTTAAAAGCAGGCAGCAGGGTAAAGCTGTAGAAACCAAGTTGAAAACCCAAATAACATTTGTGCCTATTATGAGGCAGAAATTTTGATCACTCCAAACTGACATTGTCTAAATTGCACAAGCTTTCTCCAAAACTCATTGTAAGGTATAAACCGCAGACATTTCACCTCGCAGTCCCACTCTCACCCCTTACTTGCTGGCATATGTTATACTGTCGCTGAGAGAAAAGAGGAGACTAGCAGTAATTTTAGAGTTTGAATAATTTCTAGAATACTGTAAGAAGTTAGTGAGCTATATTACTTAAGCACGCATGTTTTATTACAGGGTGGCATGGGAGAGCTGTCTTATTAATCAATTTTATGGGATTTGGCTGAACTCTGCTCTCTTGGATTAAAAGAAAAAGCTTTTAAGCTCAACGTTGCTCAGGATTAGAGAACAATAAAACCCAGCATAACCCGATCTCCATTCTCTATATCCTATTTTTCGTATGTGTGCTTTGTGTATTTTAAAAGACCTCTATTCAGCACTTCCTCCCATTCTAAAGCTCTAGAACCCTTTGAGTAGAACTGCAAGTCTTATCACCAGTTGGGCCAAACTCAACTCTTTCTTTCTTTTCTTTCTTTCTTTCTTTTTTTTTTTTTTTGTGGAATGGAAGAACAGTGCAATAAAAATGAACTTGGTTTAAAAAAAAAACTCCTGGATGTTTTGGAATTGATTAAATAAAAACTAGATTTGTATCTCCCCAGGGTAACATGGCAATCACTTAACTTAAGACAAGGGATGATTTCTAGAAAAAAAAAGACCAAAAAATGTTAAATCACCAAAAATTATAAATATTTGTTCTCTTTGAAGTACTGCCAACTTTTGTACTGCATCAAAGGACCACAAGGAGGAAGACAGAAAAGTACAGTGACTGATACTCTTTTTAGAACCCTGACGTCCCCCAAGGTTAGGAAAACACCTGTGGAATGGCTCCTTTTGCTCTCGCAGGGCTAAAATTTTATAAAAGGCCTGTCCTGGGGATGAGGAGTGAGATTCTGGAATCTGCAGTGACCTCCGTAAAAAGGTAGCTTGAGGTGATTCAGGTTTTCAGAAGATGGAACACTTAGTCCTCTTAAATTCAGAAATAGAGCCTAGAGGCTTTGCATTAAGAATGCTCGTGTGTGTGTGCGTGCGTTTGTGTGTGTTCCCATCCAGCAATCATTTCCTGATATCCTGGCTCATACTTACATGCACGTGGGACCTTACAAATAAAGCAGTTAACATTACCCATTTTTTTCATGGCTAGCCAGTTCTGCACTGTCCAGACTAATTGAAAAGAGAGCGAGCCCATGCTAATTGTGACTTAACACCAGCAAATTCAGTCCCTGGATAACCCTCAAATTCCGCTGGAGCTGTCCGGCCCACTTAAATGCGCGGTTGTGTTATTTTTTGCCAGAGCCGCTAACAAATAGCATGTTAACTGATCCTAATTCAACTTCCTCTGCCCTTCTTTTCAAGGCCAGAAAGATGGGCACTTGGGGCTCTGCAAAGCTCTCAGGACTGGCAGGAAGAAGGGGGGGGCGGGAGGGGGCAGGACAGTTTTAAGGGACACACTTGAAAGACTACACACTGGAATGCTCCCCTCTCCGTAATTATGAATTCTCTAGACCCATTTCTGGCTATTCTTTCCTTCTTCCCTGTTAAAGGAAGTATGGTGCTCAGGGCAGACAGTCAAAATTGTCGGGGACTCTCCTTTAGTGATACTGTCCTCTGGGGCCAAGAGCCTCCAGGGGAGATGCTGGGTGCCCAGGCCTCGGCCTTGTGGAGCCGGAAAGCAGGGCCTGGGATCTGGAGGAAGCCGATCGAAGGGCTCCATCGTTCACAGCTTTGGTCCTGCCATCACGGAGCTGTCAGGATGCTCCAATGTCCCTCGCCTCTACACTCTGAACAGCATCCTCATCCTTAATGAAAACCTCTGCGTTGGCTACCAGGAGGTTCAGGCCTGTATTTAGTAGGCCACGATAATTACTGTCTCCTCCTAGGCCTATAGAGGAGTTGAGTACAATGTATGGCACACCTAGTGTTCAATAAACCATCATCCACTTCCTGGCCCGGTAGTGGTTTCTAGCCCCCTCCTTTACTTTGTGCTAATTATCTAAACCAATATGCACGTAATTATCCAAGGCACCTCAAGGGCTTTTTAGGAGGAGGAAAACAAAGGAAGGAAAAGTATACTTCAGTGAAATGCACACATATGTGCACTAAGAAACATGTATAAGAATATAACCCATGTGGGGAAAAAGAATGGATATATGTGTATGTGTAAGTGATTCACCTTGTTGTATAACTGAAACTAATACAAACTAATATAGCTATACTCCAAAAATTTTTTTATAAAAGAATATTCATGGCAGCACTCTTTCTTTTATCTGCAAATGAGAAAGCTAAAAGCGGATGATGATAAGTGAAAGAAGAAGGATTTGCATAGAAATTAATTAACTAGGGAATAGAAACACAGCAGAGAAAATCAACAAAACTAAAAGTTAGTCCTTCAAAAGGATCAGTAAGCTTGGACAAACTTTTTAGCTAGACTGACCCAGAAAAGAGAGACAAGACTCAAATGACTAAAATGATAAATGCGAAGTGGAAGAGGGTGTATGATTACCAACCTTATAGAAAGTAGGTGTGTATATAAGTGTGCATGTGTGCATGTGTACATGTAAACACTGTGAACAACTGTATGTCAGCAAATTAGATAACTTAGATGAAATGGACAAATTTCTAGAAAGTCACAAACCGCCAAAACTGAAGAAATAAAGAAAATCTTAATAGATCTGTAACAGTAAAGAGAGTTGATTAGGAACCAAAAACATTCCCACAAAGAAAAGCCCAGGACCAGATGGCTTCACTGGTGAATCTACCAAACCTTTAATGAAAAATTAATACCAATTCCCCACAAACTCTTTTAAAAAATAGAAGAGGAAGGAATACTTCCCAACTTATTCTATGAGGCCATTATTATCCTAATACCAAAATTAGACAAAGACATCATGAGAAAAGCAAACTATAGATCAGTATTTTTATGACTATTGATGCAAAAATCCTCAACAAAATACTAGCATCAAACTCAGCAACAAATAACAATTAACATACCTAGGAATGCAAGTTGGCTTAACATCTGAAAATCAATTAATGTAATGTATCATATCAACAGAATAAAGGACAAAATCCAGATGATCATCTCAGTAGATGCAGAAAAAGCACTTGACGAAATTCAACATCTTTTCACAAAAAAATATACTCAACAAACTAGCAAAAGCAGAGACTTTCCTCAGCCTGACAATCTATGAAAACCCACAGCTAGTCATACTGAATGGTGATTCACCCTTCCTAAGATCAGGAATAAGAGAGATGTCCACTCTTGCCACTTCTGTTCAGCATTGTACTGGAGATCCTAGCCAGGGCAGTTGGGAAAGAAAATGAAATAAAAGGCATACAGTTTAAAAAGGAAGAAGCAAAACTATCTCTATTTGCAGATGACATGATCTTATATACAGTAAATCCTAAGGAACCAAAAAACCTATTAGAACTAATGAATAAGTTCAGCAAGATTATAATATACAAGATCAATACAGAAAACCAATTCTGTAAAATTAATCATAACAATTCCATTTATGATAGTATCAAAAAGAATAACACACACACACACCCAAAATAAATAAATAAATAAATACCCTTAAAACTACAAATCACTGTTGAAAAAAATTAAAGAAAACCTAAACAAATGAACAGGTATCCCATATTCATGGATCAAAAGACAATATTGTTGAGGTGGCAATACTCCTTAAATTGATCTATAGGTTAAATGCAATTCCTATCAAAATGTTGCCTTTTTGGGGGGCAGAAATAGATAAAATAATCCTAAAATTCATATGAAAATACAAAAAATTGGGGGCTGCCAGGTGACAGCTAAGGGGTGCTGGGCTTATTTGAAGGGTACTAAAAATACTTTAAATTTGATTTTGGTGATGGGCTATGCTACTATATTAAATGCTGTATTAAAGTGAATTATACACCGTAAATGAGTGAATTATATAGTATGTGAATTATATTTCAATAAAAGAGTTCAAAAAATGATTGCATGTATCTGTGTGAAATGAACTTGTGTCTCAGTAACCAGTCATGGTATGAAAATCTTCCCTTTAGTAACTGCATTTTCGAGATCTGCATTTTTGCCTCCATAATTCTTCTTGTACAGATGTGGAAGCCGATGTCAGAAAAGTGAGAAAGAGTGAGTGGTTTGGGAAATCGGGGAGAAGTGGCCCGCACCGTGAGATATCCTGCCTTCAGAGGGCCAAGGCCAGGTTGGAAAAGCAGCCAGAGGGACACAGAGCTCCATCCATGTGTCAGACCTGACTGGGGTTGGGAGCAGGAACTGGATTCTTCAATATACTGGTACCTTGGCTATTAAAAAGTTTCTGAAGCAGAAGAAAAATCTAGGGTGTATTTTTAAGATTTAAATAACACCTAAAGAAAGAACTCCAATCCTGCCACTGAACAGTGCATAATGAGGGGTCAGCATTTTAAAAGTGAGAGTTTGAGAAGTGCTAGAACGGATGTCCTATGAATCCAGATAAGCACCGAGGAGTAAATGCAGGCTGTGAATCAAGCAAACACATGGTTCGATGAGGCCATGAAAAAAGGGGATAGCCACTAAGTTAAAATCAGCTTAGGGGAAAAGTGAAGAACAGGCTCACTAGTTGAATCCATATAAGACACGCAAGCTGAACAGAGACAAGAGGGACAGAAATGCCAGGGCCAACTTAAGAGGACTGAGGTGGTGCCCTTCAGCGATGCTGCCCGTTTGGAAATGCGGCCGTCATTTTCAGAAGTCACCCATGCAATAACTATCCAGTCGCGCCCCTCTCTGTAGTGTTTTCTGAGGCCTCAGAAGCGGCAGCCTGCAGTCTTTCAGCCACTTTTCCAGGTTGGAATGACTGAAGAGGGCTTCCGTATTAACCTGCACCTTTCCTTCACAGAGAGGTTCTGAAAAACCGTCGTGCCTTGCCCTTGGAGGAACAGGCAAAGACGGGAAGCAAAGCCCGGAGAGGAGGAATCGGGAAGGAGTCGGCCAGTTCCCGGCCTTCTCGTGGTCTCTCGCCTTCCCACCCGCTCAGGCCCAGGCCCAGGCCCAGGCTGGGGTCGTTCATGAGCTTGTTTTCCTCTAAAGTGGTCAAGTTCCAACTTCACAGCTTAAAACAATGAACATGTTCTAAAGAGACGGGACCTTCCCACCACTTGTAAATTATTTAATTCTCCTTCTTCTTATAGCTAATTCCGTTTAAAACAAGTTTTTAAACAAAGGGATCGAGGAACTGCTGAAGAAAAGAAAAAGTTTAATCCAAGCTTACTGATAACTTTGACACTTGACTGCTGTATAAGGCTGAGGTTCTTACAATGAACGGAACGAAAATCCCCAAGACCAAGAGTGATGGCTGAGAATGGCAGCCAAGCAGCAGATGAGAGCATTTTCCTACGGAAGACGTCCCCGCTAGTACACAGCTATTTGCTGAAGTTATCAAAAGTAATGAGGTATCTCTGTGAAACTGGTATATGAGACTTGTTCATCTGGTTCTCATTTAGGGGGAAAAAAAAAATCTACCTTGAGCTTCTACTCATCCCTACATGTTCCCGAAGTTTCCCGCCCATCCCCTAACCTACAGATGAGGACATCATCAACTCCCATACTTCTCTCCTGAGTAGACGCGGGCCTTCCGGGTGAGGGCGTAGGTTTTGGTGTTGGCTCCTTTCCGGAGAGGATCGTCCAGAGGTGACTGGCACGGCGGGTCTTCCAGAGGGTTCCAGTAGCTCTGCTCACACATGCCCCTCAACAAGATCTCCGCCAGCTGCCTGGCTATCGTCTGGGAACACAAAGGAGCCAAAACACAGCCATGAATCTATTTTGTATCACTCCTGTAGTCATTCACTCACTGAATAAAAATTTTTCAGTCATCGCTTTGTGCCAGGCACTATTCCAAGATTTCATAATTAAATTTTGTTTTGCTCCTATGATGAAAATTCTATCAGTAGATGAGAAAAAAGAAAAGAAAAGAAGATACACTACGATATTCAAAACACTTAAGAAAGTTCATGCCTTTCAAATGCTGTCCTACCCTTGTTACATTCTGGAATGCTAAACGTGTTTTATAGCGGAAACAACTGAAACTTTTAGTGAAGCTCTTTCGTCCCTTCCCACCTGATGCCTGCTGAAGCCTGGGTTTGGCAGAAAGCCAGAACTCAACCCAGATTATGTAATCCTTGCAAGAAATCTCTTCATGGATGATAAGATGATGTCCAGGGCAGATTTTTAGAACGTCTTCCTTCTTAGGAGTGCCAAGGGCTAGTCCTATGTGGTTCCACCCTGACCCAGTACCTGAGACCCTGCTCTTACTGCCTCTGGGGACTTCCAGCCCCAAATCCCACCGGCCTTGTACAAGGTGCAGAGATGGCAAAGTAGGAACTTCGGCTACTGATCAGGACAGATTGTTTTTCAAAGCTGAGTAGGTATCTCCTTTCTTACAGTGAAGACTCAGTAATACCTGGAACTTGCCCCCTAAGTGAGTTGCAGATTCCCACACTTTTCCATTAGCTCCACGACCTAGAGCAGGACTGTGGATGATGGATGGGGAGAGCGAGGTGGCAGGTACTTTATGCATATCAGGTAACTTTCCTCATAATCTTTCAGTGACAAAAAAGAGAAGTTAAAAAAAAAGAAAAAGAAGAAGACCCTCTGAAAACAGAAACCACGGTCCAGACCACCTCAGAGTCAGTTGGAGGTGGCAAACTAGAACTTCAAGCAGCAAGTTTTTCCAGAGGTTTTAGCATTCTTTGGAAGATGCAGGCAAAGAATGCTGATCTTCCCTGAGAATGAAACTTTTAAAATAAATATGTTCCAGGAGAGAACTTGGCGGGGCTTTCATCCATGTGAAATCCCTTAAAACACCACAAGGAAACCTAAATGCAACCAAATCTTTAGCTTAGTGGTTTCTGATAACCACTGGGTAAAGGCAAATTTTCTTGATTACTCCCAAGTAAGACCCATTGGCTTTAAATGTCCATAAAAATGTGAAATTAAATGCACTTCTAGCATCCCCAACTGAGCCATCTGTAAAGATCTCATAAGAACATGGTTTTCAGGACCTGAACAGTTCCTGAACTGTTTTCTTAAACCTTCCATTATAGCTTCATTTTGATCTCACTGCAGTCATATAAGCTAATGACTTCTGCTGGAACGTCAACTGGCAAAAATAACCTCCACTCACTATAGCAGAGAAAAGAGAAATGTTAAGGGAGAAAAATGAAAAAGGAACTTCACTTTCTGGATATATTTGCCGTGGAGGGATTTTAAGGTTGTAAAACCTTCCGGTCTCTGCCCTAAAAACAGTTTGCTTGTCTGCTGTTGGACACCTCATGCTAGATCTCATTTTCCCTCAAGGTATTAACCTTCCGGAGATATTTTTTAAATGAGGTTTTGACATGATTGCATATTTTAAAGGCATCACCTCATCAGCGCACTGCCGATTAGGAGCGATGTTGCTTGTATTCGCTGAAAGCTCAAATGAAGTCCAGAAAAGGAGATTAAATATGAGAACTTATTAGGAAGATCACCAATATTTATCATACCTTTTATGGTTTATACTCAGGTTACATTTAGCCTGCAGTTTAAATGCCTAAAAATTGTTGGTAACTACCAAATACATTTAGAATTAAAGGAAGTAAAGGAAGGAAGCTGGCCTGAAAGAAGAATTGAACTTCTTTGTACAAATTTGGTCATTAATGTACCTTTTGGTGTTTTTAAATTGTCGATGAGATTGATATCACAAAAAATTCACCATTTTAACCATTTTGAAGTGTATAATCCAATGGCATTTACAGCTGACATTTAGCACATTGTAGTACCACCATGACCACTATCTAATTCCGGAATATTCTTTACCCTAAAAGGAAGCCCTATACCCTTTAAGAAGTCACTCTCCATTCCCTTTCCTTCCAGACCAGATTAGGAACAACTAATCTGCTTTCTGTCTCTACAAGTTGGCCTATTCTGGACATTATATATAAATGGAACCATACAACACGTGTTCTTTCTGTGTCTGGGGTCTTTCACTGAACATAACGTTTTCAAGGTTTATCTGTGGTGTAGCATGAAAGAGTACTTAATGCCTTTTTACAGCTGAATGATATTCCATTATATGGATAGGTCACATGTCATTTATCCAGTCATCAGTCAATAGATGTCCGGATTGTTTCCATCTGTTGGCTATTATAAATAGTGCTGTTATGAACACCTATATACAAGTTTTTGTTTGAACACACGCTTTCAGTTATTTGAGTATTCATCTAGGAACGGGGTTACTGTAAAGGTACCTTTAATTCCTTCTCTGCTTTGGTCTCATGAAGCAACTTTTCCACCTTGCATCATAAATTCACGTTTATCAGCTAATCTAAAAAGACTCATATGGTTATTAAGCAGATAAGAAACACTGCCTCATGAGTGACAATAACTGGAGAAGCTACCTGATGTCCAGTGGAAACCAAGACACCAGCGTAGATGACCCAGGAAGTGCTTCTCAGCTAGAGTGAGCAGAGAATCACTGGTGGAACCTAGAACATACAGATTCTCAGGGCCCTCCACTGACCTGCTCAGTTGGTGTTTCTGAGGTCAGGCACGGGGAGGTGTATTTGTTCAGTTTCTTGGATGGATCTGATGCACATCTTCAGCCAAGCACTCAAGGAATTAGAAAGTTTAACTTGGGTCACTTGAAGACCATTAACCGAGACCAAAGCTGTGCATGCAGTTCAAGTTCAACACTGAGTGGGAAGTGACGCCCCTCACGGAAAAACTAACCACTTCGTTAACACTGAAAATGTCCAGGGGAAGCTTTAGTACCACCCAGAGTTTATACAGAAGCCTTTTCACTGGACTTCTCAGAGAAAAGAAAAAAAAAAGGGAAGAGAGAAGACTTCTCTACCTTCCTAACATATCTCTATTCAGAATCCTGCCACATAAGATTTTTCTTTTTTCTTTTTTGGCCACCCTGAGGCATAGAGAGTTCCAGGGCCAGGGATCAGATCCAAGCCACAGCTGCAACCTACGCCACAGCTGTGGCAACACCACACTCTTTAAGCCACTGCGCTGAGCTGAGGATCAAACCAACCGGCGTCCTGGCGCTGCAGAGATGCTGCCTATACCATCGTGCCACAGCGGAACTTCTCATAGGATTTTTATAAGTTAAAATACATTGATGTGAAAATCATACAGCTTAGACAATAACGGGAGATATTCTCTTAACTCTGAAAAATAATATCGGTATAAGCAGCAGGCAGATTGCATCATGTATTCAATGCACTCACACCTTTTAATGAGGAAAGACTACTCATTTCTTTAATGAAATATATAGTTTTTGAGAGTCTATGTTTAAGCAATTTTGAAAGATTGGCTTTTTAAATGTGCTTTTGAAACATTTTTAAGAACACTTGCCAATATAACTAGTTACTTTCACTGTGTTTCCAAATCTTAGAAGAAATTGTTCATGCCGACCAGTTGAGAAGTTTTATGGGATGTTGGAAGTAGGTCAACTTGAGAGAAGAGATATTTGGCAACAGTTTTAATCCCTGTTTTTGCTGGGTTTTTCCCTTAAAGAACTGTCAGATCAAAATATTTTGTTTGAACTTCTTAGGGCCCGTAAATCACATCAATACATAAATAAATACCGGAGTTCCCGTCGTGGCTCAGTGGTTAACGAATCCGACTAGGAACCGTGAGGTTGCGGGTTTGATCCCTGGCCTTGCTCAGTGGGTTAAGGATCCGGCGTTGCCGTGAGCTGTGGTGTAGGTTGCAGACGCGGCTTGGATCCCGCATTGCTGTGGCTGCGGCGAAGGCCGGCAGCTACAGCTCCTGTTAGACCCCTAGCCTGGGAACCTCCATATGCCGCGGGTACAGCCCTAGATAAGGCAAAAAGACTAAATAAATAAATAAATACCAAAAGCCGAGTGAGTTCGTGGTGGGGTGTGTGTGTTGGAGGTCGCCGGTCATGTCTTACCCGCATGATTCTAGGACAGCCTACGACTTAGCTGTCGGGCCCCATGAGTTGTATGTCCACATCCTAAACTCTGGAGATACCAGAATGAAGAGACAGCCCCATTCCCATGATGGGAATCTCTTAACTTTGCCCAACTGAACATTTCCTCACAGCACTTAAAGGATTCAGGATAATGGAGACAACAGCATAGACGACAAAAGACAAAGCAAACTGCAGTCTTAGGTGGGATTGCCCCCCCCAACTGTGACCTGGGGCACTTAACTTCTATGAGCACCTTCACCCAAACCCTCAATGACTCTGGCTCTGAAGGGTAAACTATTGAGGAATAATTAATGAGCCTGCCAGACAAGAAAGTGAAAAGATTAGGAGTTCCCATCTTGGCTCAGCAGTTAATGAACCTGACCAGTAGCCATGAGGACGCAGGTTCTATCCCTGGCCTCGCTCAACGGGTTAAGGATCAGGCATTGCCGTGAGCTGTGGTGTAGGTCGCAGGTGTGGCTCGGATCCTGCGTTGCTGTGGCTGTGGTGTAGGCCAGCAGCTACAGCTCCAATTCGACCCCAGCCTAAGAACTTCCATATGCCAAAGGCACGGCCCTAAAAAGAAAAAAAAAAAAGGGAAAGTGAAATTATTAAAAGGAAAGAGAGAGAACTCCGAGTCAACAGGAGAGCCAAGCTGCTGAATAAGCAGTTTTTTAAACTAACTTTCCTATTCTGAGTTTTGAAGTCAATAGCAAAGAACTGGGAACCTCTCAAGATCTGACCTGCTTTGCTTTGCTCTGTCTGGGTTTTGAAATGTAAGCCCTCCCTTTACCTCACTGGCATCAGGAGGGCTTACATTTTCACTGCCATACAGGATGCATTTCTCATGTTTCAAGAGACAGTATTACCAAGACGCAATTGAACAGATGTTGACCAAATGTAAATCAAAACCACAGTGAGACAGCACTTCACACCCACTAGGATGGCTGTAATAAAAAGACAGATAATAACAAGTGTTGTGGAGGATGTGGAAAATTGGAATTTTCATAACTTCTGGTGGGAAAGTCAAATGATTTGGAACTCCAACTGATTTGAAAAATAGTCTGGCAGCTCCTCCAACTGGTAAACATAGAGTTACCGAATGACCTAGCAATTCCACTCCTAGGCGTATACCCAAGAAGGATGAACACATATATATGTACATTAAAGCCCGCGTAAGAATGGTCATAGCAGCATTATTCAGAATAGCCAAAGAGTGGAAAGCATCCAAAATGTCTATTGACTGATGACTGAATGAACCAAATATAGAATATCATCCTGCTGTGAAAAGGAATGAAGGACGGATACATAGTACAACATGGATGAACCTTGAAAACATTATGCCAAGTGAAGAAAGCCAATCACGAAAAGACCACATAACGTACAAATCCATTTTGTGAAATGTCCAAAATAGGCAAATCTATAGAAGCAGGAAGTAAGTTAGTGGTTGCCAGAGGCTTGGGAAAGGAGAAAATGGGGATTGACTACTGATGAGCATGGGGATTTGGGGTGGGGAGTGATGAGACAGTTCTGAAATGAAATATTAGTGATGGCTGAACAACTCTGTGACTGCTAAAACCCAATGACTTTAAATGGGTGACTGTATAGTATGTATGTATGTAGGAGATAGATAGATGGATAGATAGATAGATAGATATTTATGCTTCATGGAGACAATTTATAATGTATAACATACACACTATAGAATACAGTATGATATATGACATACAATTTACAACACACATATGGGAGGGAGAGAAGACACCTGAAGAGTCTTGGGCCTCAACCAAGTCCTTAGTCACACTTACCATTCTCAGGTTTTGGGTCGTTCTCGTTTCGACAGCTCTGAGGATCTCTCTAAATCTCCCGACTCCTCTTGTCAAGTTCCTGTGTGCACACAGAATTTGACAGTGTTTCCATCTGGTGTGTGTTAATAGTAAATATTTTATACATATATTCCAATGCATTTTGTCTACATAACAGCTGTTGGCTGGATTTTAGGCAAACAATCCTTTGGTGCATGTCTGTGGCATCTCTGTTCACCTCGGAAAAATCTGACCGAGGATTGATGGTCTCTGGTGATTCCACCACCAAATTTTTTCAAGAAAATAAATGTTGGAAAATCATATTTGAGGCAAAAAGAAAAAAGCAAGATATCTTTCAAGAGTCCCTCTTCCATCTTATGGTCACTCAGTTAGTTTCCCTGCTCTGCTGAGTGGTAATGAATTCTACATTTTCAGTGGCAAAAGGGTACAGAACTACCAACGGGGCACTGTGTGCAACACAGCAAAGGCATCTCATAACCTGCAACCTTAATGGGCAAGACAATGATAAAAAGTATGAAGAATGAGGGGCTCCACCAAGCACCTGTTCTGCATCTTGGAAAAGAGACATCACAGTCCAGTGAGTCCATCAGCCCCTCCCGTCCCAACCAAGCCCCAAGGAGAAGAAGCAAAGGCTTCCAGCCCCTCCCTTGGGGACTGTGCGGCGGGGCTGGGGAGCACTGACTGGCTGGGGTCAGCACGTCCCATCTCATTGCCCACACACCTCACAGAGGCATGGATGCTGACACGTTTCTTTAAGGGACAAATAATTCTTGAGTAAATCTGGTCCATGTGCCCAGATCCCACTTGCTGTCTGTCCCCTCTGAAGGCTGTGCCCGGCCCAGCAGTTCCCTTTACATCGAGCGCTGCCACCTCCTATGACATAACCCGATGATATTTATAACCTGCTCATCAGAACACATCTCATCTTTCCCAAAAGCCACAGAGCGGGTCAGCCGCTGCAGACCTGGCCGCCAGCCTCTGCGGGCCATGGCAGATGTTCTAGGTATTCGGCTCTCGTCTTGGATGACATTTTAAATGGCGCAAAGGTATTAAATCAAACTGAATGTGGGTTCTGTATGTTACGAGCACTCAAAGGGGCTATTAATTCGTATCTTATACCTGCATGACATCCCAGGACTCTCATTCACAAGAACAGCCCCAAAGCCTGAAGGGAGCGCTTTACTGGCAGAGCTACAGCAAAACTCCCATATTCCTCTCACCCACACATATCAGATGATATCAGATCAGAAGCTTTACGGTGGCATAAAAAGAAAAGCTTGGGCTCAGGACTCTGGGCAGCACTAAAGGGGACATGAATCAAAATTAGGTAGTAGGCTCTGGGGCGTGCAATCCATGCTGCTTTCCCCTTCGTCTGTTTTTATGGGATCCTTGTTCACAGGCAAGAGTACATTTGCTTTGGACTGAAGCTCAGTTCTCTTAAGTTAACAGTGAGGAAACAGCTAGGGCTGAAGAAGGGAGGGGCAGGATAGAGGAGGCTCATTTTACTCCAGAATCGCAGTTTAAGATCCTACTATGTACAAAAAGAATGGCATTTTCAACGGTATGCAGTAAGGGTAGGACTGGGACCGTGTAATCGGAGACCGGGTTTAAAGGGTTGTTTGAGCAGGGTGGCAATCAGGCCTGGAATGAGCTGTATCAAATCCCAATGTTATAACTCAGGGAAGGCTACCGGAGAGCAATTGGCCATTCGGAATGTCTCCCGTGCCTTCCTTGTGGAACGAGAAACGCATCCAGTTACAGACGCACAGAATTTTCTAGCTAGAATGATCCAAAACAACCCGGTCCATGGCGACACGGAAGAGGGCCGGCCTGCTCGGGTTCACACCGCCAGTGAGAGGGCGAGCGGGAGATTCCTACCATACCTACCACCTTGTCCACAAAAGAGATGTGAGTTCTCAAACGGAAGAGTAACTCTAGAAGAAAACAAAACATGGGCGCTGGGGTCGACCGTTTACACCGTTAATATGCAAATGAAATGTATACCCAATTCAAATCGGATGTGTTCCAGAGAACCCAGCTGCTGAGACACTCCTAGGAACTGGTTCAAAATTGGAAAGAAAAAACCAGCCGGCCCAGGTGAAGCAGCCTGGTGTCGGGGCAGAGGCCTCAGAGGCCCAATGGGAGACAGTCCGCTCCCCTCTAAGGCCGAGGTGGTTTCTCCCGCGCAGGACTGAGGCCCTCTGGTGGCGGCTGGAGGAAGTCCCCGTGACCGAGGGGACGCCACCCAGGAGAGGCCAAACCGGTAGCAACCCAGGGCGCACTCCCAAGGCGCCACTCCCAAGGCGCCGACACTGCCTTTGAGGCAAAGTCAAGTTTTTCTCAAACGGTTTCCAGTTTATTTCTGGGAAGGGCTTAGGATTCAGAATCCAATTCTTCTGGAAGCTGGGAAGAATCCTGCTTGTAAACAAAGGCTCCTCAGTAACCACAGGATGTCTCTGAAGGCCTCGGGCTGAGCTAGTCAAATGAATGTGGCACCGGCAGGACAAAGGCGAGGAGGCCTGTCCAGCCACAGAGCAATGTGACGACAAAAGGAAGAAGGGACTGGAGAGGGGAGACTGCACATCTTAAATATCAGAAGAGGGAAAAAGTATCCTAAATGCAAAAGCATAAAATTCTCAGCAACTCCTATACCATCCAGACTTTTTTTTCAGTCACATAATTTTATTCAAGCAGTCACTTCCACTGTTGCCATGACAGCAGAAAAAAATTTTTTTTCCTTAAGCTAGATAGATGATCACGATAGACTGGAACAAAATAAAACTAACTTGCAGGAATTATATTCTAAATGCTATCAAATACCCCAAATTGAGGGAAATAAACAAAAGCCACATGATTGCTTTCATGTCTCTCAACTATTTATTTTATTCTTGCCATGTTGAGACCCAGCTCTAAAACGAACTGTTGCTTTAAAAGTCCACTCCAAAATGAAGAGGAGGGAGCCAAGGAATTTCCCCGGTTTTAAGGGTTTCCACAGACCCTTGACATGAGGTCATTTATTCCATTTCAGCACCCTTGACTGCGGGAGTGTAATGATGTCAGAATTCATTATGGTAAACTATTCTCAAAAGGAATGTTCCTGCTGGCACTTGAGCAGCGGGCACTGGCAGGCTGTCGGAACTTGGGGTTCACCTCCCGCACCTCACTTCAGCAAGCTTCCCGAGTGGGGTGCACGTCCCTCCTTGTAGACTGGTTCCCAACAGCTCAGCTGTCACCGAGGAGAGAGGGCCTGCGAGTCCCCCGAGCACCAACTGGTTGTTCAGCCTGATAGGCAAAACCTGCCACCATCACTGTCGGTCCCCAGCCCAGCAGGGAGAGCAGAGGCCAGCGTCCCTCAGCCTTGCTCTGCTGCAAACCCAAGCAACCTCCTGCTCTGACCTTGGCAGGAAATCCCGCCTGCGGTCCTTCTCCTCTCTTGACCCACTTCCATTTTTTTTTTTTTTTCCTCTCCTCCCTTTTCTATCTGGTTTCTTCGTCCTCCTCCTGAGCCTGCTCCTTCAGCTCCTTGTCTGCTGGTCCTTAGGTCAGCACAGAAGCATGACTTCCTGAGGACACCCAGGGGCACTGACTGGCCAGCACTCGACCCTTGGGCCCTGAAAGCAGCATTTTTGAAAGCTGGCCTCTGAAATGTACATTCTTATGTACAAACCTACAGCAGTGCTGTGACTCTGAACCACATTCTCAGCTCTTTAATGCTGTCACTGGCATAGCTGTACTAGCAAACCAAGGGGAAAATGGATACGGGAAGGAAGCCAGAGCTCCGAAATTAAAATCAAGGCTGGGAGAAACTCGGAGCCTGGAGAACCATTTCGCCTTGTGATGGGCAGCTGCCTCCACAGCAAACTCAATATGTATATTTTTTTACATTCATCTTTTTTGGGGAACAGAGTGGGAAAACACAATTCTCCCCTTTAACTTGTCCTTCCGAATTATCTTCTAACCTCAAAGTTTGGCCCAGGCCACCAATGCACTTAAACTCAGTATCAACTGTCACTGTCATGCAAATTCCAAGTTCCGATGTGAATAAAATATTTTTCATACTGGATATTCAACTCCCAAGAAACAAAGAAAAGATAGCCCTTCAATATTTTTTCACTGTTTCCCTGATCTGTGGTTGAGGACTTTACAACTAAAGATCAGTTACAGAACAAGCCAGCGCGGTAGAGCTCTTGGAGTTAAGAAATTCTTTGGCTTTTTCCACGTTTTTTTCTTACCAGCTGGTGCCTCTGATGTCTTCCGTCATTTTAGGGCTGCACCTGTGGCCTATGGAGGTTCCCAGGCTAGGGGTCAAATCGGAACTGTGGCTGCTGGCCAACACCACAGCCACAGCAACGCGGAACACGAGCCACGTCTGTGACCTACACCATAGCTCATGGCAACACCAGATCCTTAACTCACTGAGCGAGGCCAGGGATTGAACCTGCGTCCTCATGGATACTAGCCACTGAGCCATGATGGAAACTCCTGAAACTCTTAAATGGTAGGTTATTTCAGTAATCATTGAGTACTGCTACGCACCGGGAGCCAGGCTTGTCCTTAAGGACACACTGGCGAATAAGGGACAAGAGCAGGAAATGTGGATGGTTTCACACTCCCCCATAAGAACATAAGCTCCTTGAGGACCAAAATCTTCATTTTGCTCGCTGACATATCCCAAGCCCCTCAAACAGAGTTGCATCCAGAAAGTGCTCAATAAGTTTGGCTGAATGAATGAAATTCAGAACTGCCATGAGCTGAGGAGCCGAGACTCCAAGCGGATTCATTTGCTCTCTGTCTCTTGCCCCCTTCTTTCTTGCTGCACACGGTCAGCAGGCATCGTGCTCTTAACTAGAATACGTCCCACATGTCCTCAGTTGTGTTTGTAGCGGGGGTGACGAGGGGAGCAGTGACACGCTCGTAGGAGGGTACGTACTCGGTGTGCCCAGCCTGACAGGTTCTAGAGAGTTGTGTGAATAATGAAGATTTCAAGACTTAAAAAAAAAACAAGAAAACAAAACTTATCTGACATTTCAGGGAAGCTTTGCTGCCCAGGTGCCTTTCCACCTGCCTCTCTCTGTCTGAACAGTCCTAAGTCATCCATCAAGACCCAGGTCAGCCGCCCCAGGACCTTCCCTGAGCTTCCCCAGGATGAAGGGCCCCGCCTCCTGTTGCTGCCACGCCTGCACGTACTTAGAGTAGAGACAGCGATTCAGCAAGCAGACTTTGGGTGGTATTTATGTCTGCTGACACCTGGAGAGCACGGGCCCCCTCTACCCATCCCTTCTTGTCCCGACGGCCTCACAGAGCCAGCCAGGGTCCCAGAGACCCTGAGTAAGCTGTGTACCCTGGAGAGAAAGAAAAAGGTGAAGGCAGTCCTACATTCTGAAAGCCCTTTCCCCATCTCCGGGCTGAAGAGAGTTTTCTGGATGGCAAAGGGGACAAGTAGGCCAGGAGACCTACCTCCTCAGCATCTGGACACTGTCGGCACTTAGAGCCCCACAAAAGCAGAAATGTATGTACCACGTGTCTACAGGCCACTTCCTCTCCGTCCTCAGCCTGGGGGATGGCGTCTCCTCCATTTACACAAGCCTTAGTATCACCTACGTGGAAGAAGTCTGGCATCAAAGCCAGATCTCCAGCTCTAGAAAGTGAGAGAAGGAAAAGACATCCTTCGCAGTCCAGGAGGCCACTCTGGCTGGCTGTCAGGGAGCTGTTTTTCCCAGAACGGATTCCAGCTTCTCCCTCTGCACACTCTCTTTGCTGGGATCCAGCGACACGCGTTTGCGAAGACAGATGGCCTGCTGCAGTCAGGGGCCAGGGATCAAACCCACAACCTTGGCCTCATTAGCAAAGGACTCTCTCTGATCACTGGAGCGAACCAGCTGCAGCATAGATACAGTGACAACCACGCGGGCCGGGATGTGAACGAGCAGGCGAAGCTTCTGGAGGTCTCATTTCAAACCTAATGAGAGGTGAACTAGGCTTAGCCACTTTCTTTCCTTTTTTTTTTTTTTTTTTTTTTTGGACTGCAATCTCCCAACACTTTAAGCAAACAAGTCAGAGCTCATCTAACATTTAAGGATTGCTCTTCAAAGCATCCACCTGGAAATCCAGGCACGCGTCTCCACCCTCAAACTCTGCTGTTGCTCGAAACACTTCTGGAATCTACCTTCCAGGCAATATAGAGACAGGAAAGTCTGTTTAACTTCTTTGGAGTCATTTAATTTTGAAGAAAATAAAAGATACTCCTTTCGAGTCCAAGCGGGCAGCAGAGCGGGGCGAGGAGAGCCTGAGAGGGCGGCACGCAGGCCAGGCCTGCACAAGGGGCCTACTCAGAAGGTGGGGAAAGGGGGAGCTCAAGGCCTCCGCCGTTCTTCCTGGGACACTAAAGTCGTATTGCCCGGTTTGAGGCCGCGTGGAGCCGTCTGGGATTCTCACACGTTGCTGTGAGTCGTGCCAGATAATTCGCGTGGGCCTGGGAAAGACTAGCCAAGCTGGGGACAGAAAAGAAGGAGAAGAAGGCAAAGCTTGGGAGTGGTCACGAGAAGAAGCACAGGAAGGGAGCCTGGAACGTGAGACGTCTGGAAAGAAGGCGAAGGGAGCCAGCGGCAGGTGCGAGGCCTCGGCGGGAAGGGCGAGGGCCTGGACAGCACGCTTCACCCTGCCGAGCCTGCCTCCGCCTCCGCAAAGCGCGGCCGATGCCTCCTCCCAAGGCCTGACTAAGGTGACACCCGTAAAGCTCCTGGCCCGGTGCCGGAAACCACGCCATCCTCCTGTTCACCCACCCTCGGGTTCACCCCCCACCACCAGGTCCCCCAGTCCACACACAAGCAGTTACCGGGGACAAGCCACAAGCGGCCGCCGGTGTGTTTATGTACCTCTGGTTCACTAAAAACGAGTGTGGCATCAGAACTGGTTTCCATTAGATACTGTGGTCAAATTTTCTTCCTCAGCTGACAAGTAATTATTTAGGACCTTTTGTAGTTTTACACACGAAGAAACAAAGGCTCAGAGAAATTATGTCACGTGCCCGCGGTCATCACACAGCCCACGAACAGAAGAGCTGGTATTTGAACCCAGGCCCAGTCTGACTCCGGCGCCCAGAGCCCTGTCAGGCGGGAGCCTGCAGACGGTCTGGAAACTGTGACTAACTCCCCTGACAGGAACACAAAAGCGCGGCAGAGGCAGGACAGAAGCAAGGAAGGTGGGGGGCAGCGAGGACCAGACCGAGCCTCTCTGGGACACGCGTGGCTCCGAAGAAGGGCTGTGACTCACGTCTGCTGCCGGCAGGGGCGTCTGACAAAGGGACAGGGGGGGACGTCTGCCGAGCTGGCAGACCTTCAAAGCAGATACGGAACTCTGAACCCGATCGTGTCAGACAAATCAACTACCACTGACAAAATGACGATAATGTGGAAATGGGCCGGTCCGCAAGCCGCTCGGGCAAGCTTTTAAATTAGACGCTTTTGTCATAGGCGCCCCATTTATGTGGCCCTGCCCAGTTAGAACCCACAACCAGTGGCTCAGATGGTGAAGCTCAGCTGTGCCTTTGCAGCACCTATAGGAAAAAACCTTTGTTAAGCGCGTGAGCAGGGGCAGATGTTATCTGAGGGCAAAATGCTTAATTTGCTCAGCGGGATAAGCTATTTTCAAGCCCCTCTAAGCCACGCAGAAGAGCAAGCACTTACCAACAGGCCACTGACGAGGTAATTACGAATGTGTCCCCTCTCTCATCGAGTAAGCCCCCTAAGACTTTCGGCTGCTTCGGGGCAGCGCTGGGGTCCTCCAGAGCAAGCGTGGCTGCACACCTGGGCCGCCGTGAGGATCCCATGGGGCGAGTGACTGCTCGCCGTCATCACCTTCTTCTGAGGTGACGGGAGCCACCCCCAGCCCATTGTTCCAGAGGGTTCTCTCACCAACCTCGTGAGCAGGCAGGACTTCGTTGCCCTCAACTGACAGAGAGGGAACGCGAGAGGCCTGCCCAACAGCGCTGAGCGAGAGGCGGAGAAGGACTGGGATCCTGGCCGCTAGATTCCCAGGGTGGGGACCACTCCCCTGCCCCTGCTGGGTATCTTTCTGTCCCATCTTTCATTGACCCCTACCCCAGCTACATTAAAAAAAAAAAAAATTGGGGGGGTGGTTAGGGCAACACTTGTGGCATATGGAAGTTCCCAGGCTAGGGGTCGAATCAGAGCCACAGCTGCCAGCCTACACCACAGCCACAGCAATACAGGATCTGAGCCTCATCTGCAACCTACACCACAGCCATAGCAACGCCAGATCCTTAACCCACCGAGGGGGGCCAGTAATCGAACCTGTGTCCTCATGGATACTACTCACATTTCCTTGTGGCTTAATCATCAAGCATATACCATACACTACAGTTTAGTCTTGCCCAATTTTTTTTTCTTTTCTTTCTTTTCTCTTTTTTGGCCACACCCTTGACTTGTGGAAGTTCCCAGCCTAGGGATCAAACCTGGGCCACAGTAGTGCAGTGACCCATCCACCACTGTGACAATGCCAGATGCTTAATGTGCTGTGCCACAAGAGAACTCCCTCAATTTTTTTTCTCACTTGATGATTCTTTTTAAAATCTCTTTTCATCTGCAGGTTCTCTATTTATCTCTTTCTTTTCCTTACAATTTATATGAACAGCTAAAGAATCTGAACTGTTTGACCCAAAGAGTTTCCTATTGCCTGGAAAACTGCACAGTCATGCAGTTAGATATATTCCTCCTTTTCCTGTATTTCTTGCATTTGGCAGCAAGATGTCGAAGTTTGACAGATTCGTTCAATCCCTTTGTAAGACTTTGCTTGGTGGTGTGCTCTTCCATCAGGAGGAACATGGGGTCTGGCCATCCCTCTTTTATGATGTTAGCAGCCCTTGATGCTCGATGGTTAGATTCATTAATTCACGGGGAATTACAAAATGTGATGTTCTAATTCTCTCACTGCATTTTCATTTACTACCTGGGATACCTTTTTCTTTTTCTTTGCATTTTAGGGCTGGACCCGCAGCATATGGAGGTTTCCAGGCTAGGGGTCGAATCGGAGCTACAGCTGCCAGCCTACACGACAGCCACAGCAACGCCAGATCCGAGCCGCGTCTGCAACCTACACCACAGCTCATGGCAATGCTGGATTGTTAACCCACTGAGGGAGGCCAGGGATCAAACCCACAACCTCATGGTTCCTAGTCGGATTTGTTAACCACTGCACCACTACGGGAACTCCGTAGCTGGAATACTTTTATAAGCTGTTTCCTTTCATCTAATATTGGGTTTTCCAGTTCATATAGTGAAGGTGAGAAAAACATTTGATTCTTTCTTTTTGTCTACTTCGCTAGATACTGAATTAGAACTCATGAATTTAAACATATTTGATGAGACTATTGCAATTTTTATCCTTCTTGAAATTCAAATTGTCCCATATATGGCTGAATTACACATTGAAAAGCATGGCCCCAGAAATCTTCGATAATTCTCTTTGCTATCTAATTTTATAGGCTCATCTTATTTATTTCCTACCCTAGAACTGAATGAGGTTTCTTTTACTGGAAAATGATCACAGCCTGGGCACTAGGGATGTTCATTGCTACTGGGCCGGTCACCGAGCCAGGACTTATTCAACGGGACCTTCTCCCTCTCTCTCCCTTGATCTCTCCCCCACACAGATGTGTTTATCTGTACACATGCACGTACAAATACACATACAGATACACACGGAAACTTAGTGACTTCATACTGATAGTTCCAATTCAGTCATTCGAATTCAGGACTATTGAGCTTTTCCTTAGTTTCTTCTAACCTAAATCTAATTTGCCTTTCTCCCTTACCAAGAACCCTAGTTCTCAAGGGCACGGGGGGGGGGGGTAAGAGAATTAGAATGTGCTATAAATATTCATCCGTTTTATTTTATGTTGCGAAAAAATATTTCAGAATATCAATACTAATTATATCACCATCATGATTACTGAAAAGCTAAAAACACTTATTTCCTGCATATGCTGTCAGCATTCTCCTTTCATTTCTTGGTTTATGGTTGTGCTATATCTGTTACAAGACAGGCAAAGAAATAGGACAGTAAGACCTATTCTCAAAAAAAAAAAAAAAACAGTAGCCAATATAAAATCATTCTGAATGATCCCATGCATTGGATTTAGCAAAGACTTCAAAGAAACTATTATAAGTATGATCAAATAATTAACAGAAACTATGTTTAAAGATTAAAGGAAAATAATATGAGAATGAGTCAACAAATTGGGAGTATCAATAGAGAAACAGAAACTATAAAAATTAACCAAATGGGGATTCTTTTTAAAGATATAACTAAACTGAAAAATTCCCTAAATGGGCTCAACAGCAGCTTTGAGAGGGTAGAAAAATCATTGAACTTAAAGATAAATGAATAAAAACATCATCCAAATCCAAAGAACAGAAGCAGAAAAGAAGGCTGAAGAAAAACAGAAACATAATGATAAAACTGCCAGAAAACAAAGACAAAAATCCTGAAAGTAACAACCAAAAAAAAAATCACATAGGAACAGCAATAAGATTAACAGTGACTTCTCATCAATAGTGGAAGATACACTCAAAGTCATGAAAGAAAAAAAAATTGTCACCAAGAATTCTACATAAAGTAAACCCGTCACTCCAAAAATGATGGCAAAATAAAGACATTCCCAGATAAACAAAAAGAGGGAGAATTCATAGCAAGCAGACATGTCCAATACAATTTTTTTTCTTTTTTTTTGTCTTTTTGCCTTATCTAGGGCCGCACCCATGACATATGGAGATTCCCAGGCTAGGGGTCTAACAGCAGCTGTAGCTGCCGGCCTTTGCCACAGCCACAGCACCGCGGGAACCGAGCCGCATCTGCAACCTACACCACAGCTCACGGCAACGCCGGATCCTTAACCCACTGAGCAAGGCCAGGGATCGAACCCGCAACCTCATGGTTCCTAGTCAGATTTGTTAGCCACTGAGCCAATACAAAATTTTAAAGGATGTCCTTCAGACTACAAGGATATGACAACAGAGCGTAATTTGAAACCACAGGAATTAATTACTAAGAGTACTAGAAATGCAAATATGTGGGTAAATATAAAATATTGTCTAAATATATTTTTAAAGCCTTCTTATGTTAATTTCTATAAAAACAGGGGCTGTGTTGGGAATAATTATTATACTGCCTTGTTGTGTATATAACATATAGAGACATTAATAGCAAAAGAAGAGAGGAAATGAAGCTATATTAAAGCCAAGTTGTATATTTTACTGAAATAGATTGATAATTTAAGATGTATTTTGTAATTAACAGAGAAACCACCATAAACATTTTTAAAAAATACAGGCAAAAAGTCAACAGAGGAATTAAAATGTAACACTAAAAGGTATTTGTTTAACACAAAAGAGGGTAATAGGAGTTCGCTTCGTAGCTCAGTGGTTAATGAATCCGACTAGGAACCATGAGGTTGCGGGTTCAATCCCTGGCCTTGCTCAGTGGGTTAAGGATCCGGCGTTGCCGTGAGCTGTGGTGAAGGTTGCAGACGCGGCTCGGATCCCGCGTTGCTGTGGCTGTGGCGAAGGCCGGCAGCTACAGCTGCTGTTAGATCCCTAGCCTGGGAACCTCCATATGCCGCGGATGCGGCTCTAGATAAAAGGCAAAAAGACAAAAAAAAAAAAAAGAGGGTAATAGAAAGGAAAAAAGAATCAAGAAAGACATGAAACATAGAAAACAAAGAGCAGAATGGCAGACTAAATCTAATCATATCAGTAGTTACTTTACACTGGAATGAATTAAACATTCCAATAAACAGGCAAATTTTTTATGCCAGATAAAAAACCAAGATCCAACTATCCACTATCTATGAGAGATATATAAGGGAGGTACTTCAATTCAAAGACACAAATAGGTTGAGAGTAAAAGGATGAAAAAGATATGTTATGTAAACAGTAACCTAAAGATGGCTGGAGTGGCTATATTAATATCAGACAAGACAGACTGAAGTGAAGAAATATTACTAGAGACCAAGAGGCATCTATGAAAAACCTACAGCTATCATCTTACTTTTACCTTTAGGTAAAAGACTGAGGTTTTTCTCCCTAAGATCAGGCAGGAGTTCGATAAAGTTCACCACTTCTATTCAACATTGTATTGAAGGTTCTGGGCAGTGCAAGAAGGCAGTAAGTAAAAATAAAAGACATACAGTTTGGAAAGGAGGAAATAAATCTGTTTTTATTCACAGAGGACATGCTCCCATATAATAATCTATTAAAAATTATAAGAACTCATTAATAAAAGTTTAGCAAGGTTGCAAGATACAATATCCATATACAAAAATCAATAGCATATATATGAGAGCAAATAATAACCTGAAAATGATATTAAAAATTTCATAAAAATGAATAAAATACTCAGCACAAAATGAATAAAATACTAAGCATAAAAAATGAATAATATATTTAGGAAAAAATTTAATAAAATATTCAACACTCGTGCAATAAACACTCTAAAACATTTTTGAGAAAAATTTAAAGGCGATCTGAATAAAAGAAGAGACAATGGATTGGAAGATTCACTGTTGTTAATATGTCAATTCTCCTTAACTTGATCTAGAGATCCACTGTTATCCTTATCAAAAACCTGGCAGGGGATTTCCTGTCATGGCTCAGCGGAAACAAATCTGACTAATATCCATGAGGATGCAGGTCTGATCCCTGGCCTTGCTCCACCAAGCTGGTCAAGGATCCGGCATTGCTGTGAGCTGTGGTATAGGTCAAAGATGAGGCTCAGATCTGGCGTTGCTGTGGCTGTGGTGTAGACTGGAGGCTACAGCTCCGATTCAACCCCTAGCCTGGGAACCTCCATATGCACGGTTGCCGCCCTAAAACAAAACAAAACAAAAAAACCCAAAAAACCTGGCAGGCTTTTTTTGGTAGAAATTAACAAGCCGATTCAAAAATCATATGGAAATATCGAAGACTGAGAATAGCCAAAATAATTTTGAAAAAGAACAAAGTTAGAGAACTTGCACTAGCTGATTTCAAAGCTTGCAATAAAATTACACATTCAAGACAGTGTGCTATTGGCTTACGGATAAACATATAAATCAATGACATGAAATAGGGACTCCAGAAACAAACATTTATATTATGTTCAATTAATTTTTTACTCAAGTGTCAGGGCAATTTAATGGGAAAAAAGTTGACTTTTCAACAAATGTTGCTTAGACAACTGGATATCTAGATGCAGAAAAAAAAAAAAGAAAACTAACTTGGACCCTTATCTCACACCATAAACAAATATTAACTCAAAATAGACTAGAGGCCTACATGTAAAAGCTAAAACTATAAAACTTCTGGAATAAAACAAAGGAGAAAATCTTTGTGGTCTTAAATTGGGCCAAAATTTCTTAGATATGACACCAAAAGGATGATCCATAAAAAGAAAATTGGTTAACTTGGACTGAATCAAAATTAACTTTTCCTCTGTAAGTGACATAATTTAAAAAATGAATACCAGTCATAGAAGGCAGAAAATATTTGCAAATTATATATCTGATAAAGGATCTGTATCCAGAATAAAAGGAACTCTTTATAACTTGACAATAAGAAGACAATCCAATTGAAAAAAGGGTAAAATAGTTGAACAGATGCTTCACCAAAGAAGATATAAGAATAGCTAACAGGCATATGAAAAACTGCTGAGAAAACATCGTTAATCATTAGGGAAATGCAAATTAAGATCACGATGAGATACCACTGCAAATCCACTAGACTAGCTTTCATCTTAAAACTGACAATACTAAGGGTTGAAGAGAATGAAAAGAAGCTGGAACCCTCATACACTGCTGGCAGAAATGTAAAATGCTACAGACACTCAGGAAAAGCGTGTGGCAGTTTCTCAAAAGTTAAACATAAAATTACGACCCATCAATTCCACTCCTCTGAATCTATCTAAGGGAAATGAAAAGATATGTCTACAGAAAGAGCTGTACGTGAATGTTCATAGCAGCATTACTCATGATAGTCCCAAAGTAGAAATGATCCAAATGATCATCAACTGGTGAACAGATAAACAATGGAATAACTATTTAGCAATAAAAAGGAGTGACTTGCTGATATGTTCTACAATGTGGGCGAACCTCAAAAACATTATTCTAAGAGAAAGAAACAAGACACAAAGGACTACGTATTTCATGACCCCATTTATGTGACATTTCCAGAAAAGGCAAATCTATAGAGGTGGATAAGTGGTTGCCTGGGGCTAAGGGTAGGAACGGGGATTGATTGCAAATGGCTAGGAGGAACTTTTTAGGGTGATGGAAACGTCCTAAAGCCAAATTGTGCCAATGACTGCAAAGCCTGCATAAATTTATCCCAAACAAGTGAACTGTGTATTTACAACAGATGAATTTTTGATATATAAATAATACCTGAATAGGAGTTCCTGTCGTGGTGCAGCAGAAACCAATCTGATTAGGAACCATGAGGTTGTGGGTTGGATCCCTGGCCTCATTCAGTGAGTTGAGGATCTGGTGTTGCTGTGAGCTGTGGTGTAGATAGCAGATGTGGCTCGGATCTGGCGTTGCTCTGTGGCTATGGCGTAGGCCGACAGCTGCAGCTCCGATTCAACCCCTAGCCTGGGAACCTCCATATGCCAAGGTTGTGGCCCTAAAATGCAAAACAAAAACAAAAACAAAACAACAACAATACAAAAAAAGCCCCAAGGAAATCCTTCATAAAGCAGCTAAAAAAATATAGCATCTTGCTTTACGACCATTCCTGGCTACCTCCCCCTCCGCCATCGTCCTTTTAGCTCAAGTCACTTGGTCAATTTTCATTCCACTCTCAGCCTTCTCCTCACTGGGGGGCTCTGGTGGGTTGGTTTCATGTCTTCAGAGGGGCCAGTCTGCTCCAGCCCTTCAGACCTTACTTGGAAAAACCCTCTCATTTTCAGCTGCTAATTCCAAATTGACCAGAGAAGCTTTCCTTCTAAGTCTTGTTGGCTATTTGCAGGTCTCCTGTTCTCCGGCCCTCAGATACCTCATTGCTTCTTCCTGCTCTCTCCCACACAAATGTAAATAGCATGCTTGTTTCTAGCTGTTGGTAGTCTGTCCCTACTAGCTTGCACTTGGAGCGCATCATCTAGTTTTGCTGTAAATATTGCTCATGGGTTTTAGTTTTGCTCTCTGGCTACTGCGTCTTTTCTAATGTCAGGATATGAGAAGACCCCAAAACTATGCTGCCACTGGTGTTACCATCTTCCCAGATTTCTCTGCTGCTAATTCTTACCAGTTCTTCTAGGGAACTGACAAACCCTTCACTCTGCAGGGTTTTATTCATTTATTTATCACACTTCCTATGTGCCCGACACTGTCCAAACACACTATAATTACTGACCCACTTAATCTGCCTACGAAGCAGGTACTATTATTACCCCCAGTTTACAGACGAGGAAAGTGATAACACAGAGAGGCTGAGTAACTTGCCAAGGTCACGGTGCTTGTAAATGTAAAAGGGAGGATTCAAACTCAGGCAGCTAGATCCCGAGTCACTGGTCTCTAACCACCAGACCACACTGCCTCGCGAGAGCCACATAAAGTACAACCGGCCTGGTGGCTCTAGCATTCGATCTTGACCACCATCCCTGTCCCCAGCCCTCCCCAGGATGGGGAAACCTGACCTCTCCCTCAAAGACCAAGTTCAAATGTTAGTTCTGAAAGACTTGATGAACTCAGGCAAGCAAGTGCTTCTTCCTCCACCGTCCCCTCCCTCTCCTTCCCCCCTCATCTCTTCATTATTCACCAGGTGTTATAATTAGTTGCTGACATCCTTGTCTTCCCCATGAGCTCAGAGAACATTTTTTATTCATCTTATATCCCAGAGCTTATCTAGGCCCAGCAGGCTCTCAATAAACACACATGGAATTGAGTAGGCAATAGATTTAAAAAAAAAAAAAAAAAAAACTAGCTCAAAATGTACTTGAAAGCAATATAATTGCATCTTTTTAAAAAATCTGTAATTTGGTTTTCCCAAGTCTGGCTAATGAGTTTTTCTGAGTATTCTTCAGAAGAAACACAGCACCAGAGTCTTCCTGGTATTTTAACTGCTTGTTTCCAACATGGAGAGATTGCTGCTTGTGATGCTAATTTGCAGGGAGAGTCAAAGGAGAACCAACTCCCATACCCATCGACCAGGCACCTGCCAGCAAAGAGAAGGTACAGAAGGAGGAGCTAGCAGAAGAAGGGTAGTGTGTCTGTGCCAGGCCTAGAGAATTACCACCAAAGTCATGTGTGAATAAAAAGCAAAAATTCAAACCTAAAATAGAGAGGAAGGTGGAAAAACCAAATGTCAACTGAAGGAAAAAAATTTGTTAATTTAAAAAAATCTCATAATTGAATACAAGGTTTTGCTATGAGAACACATACTTTGATTCTAGATTTCCTTATTGGTGTGCAATCTATGGCAGACACTGCTGTACGAATACAAAGGCAGGTAAGACAATTTATGGCCCTCCTCATTTTCAATAGAAGGTTCTAGCATTTCTTAAGAAAAGTTATAAATTCTCCAAAGATATCTCAGTCATTTTCTGGGCTTTAGCTCAATCTCTCTGCAGCTCTCTCTCACAGCTGACTAAAAATACCTCTGCAAAAAAAAAAAAAGAAAAAAAAGAGGATTTTAAAAAGAAGAAATAGGTAGGAAATATCCCTTGAAAAGAGCTGTGGCCTCCAGCCCCCACCGCACCCTCGCATGAAATACTAATGCACTTGACACCAAAGCCAGGGAAGGGGAAAAGCAAGTGGAAGAGCTTTGCTCTGGCCTAGAGCCAGAACCGGAATGCAGCATGTCTTCTCCCCGCCCCAGACGCATCTGGCCCGGCTCTGCAGCACAGACGTCAGTAAATTACCGAGAAAGCTCCCTGCAGTCTGACAGGCTCAGAGAGGGTGAACCCTGGCTTCCTTCTGGACCAGACAGGATGTGTGCTCCTCTTTCCCAACACGCATGCGTTGTTTCAGTGGGCTGCCCTCGGGGGTGCTGGCTACAAGGCCACACTGCCACAGGCTCATGGGCTTCTGGGTCCGATTTCACCCCAGGAGGTTTCAACTCAAAGAGCTATACACACTTTTTAAACAATGTGGCTCTGGGAGCAAATAGTCTCAACACTAAACGATGGAAGAGGAGAATCCTCCTTCCTGCTGTGGGAATTCTGGAATCCCATCCAGATGTGGACATGCCAGGTTTAAGCCAGGAGGCTACAAGCACCAAATTTCCACTGAGGAGCTTCGCAGAAGTGAAAGGATCCATCAGGTCTGCTCGAGGAGCGTCTCCTAATAAAACCACCATTGCTGGAAATGGCCCCTAATCTCAGAGGTAAGCAAGACAGCAGACGTCCCTATGACCTTTCCAGAAAATGTATTCTTTCTTATGAGGTCAAGGCAACTATTCGATCCCCGGCCCCCTCCACCCTCTTTCCACAGGACATCAGCAGCAGGAAAACCTGGATGGTCCAATCCCGGCTCCCTCTTTCCCACCAGGAAGCAGTAACGGGAGTGAAGTCCACCCAAGGCTGTCTTGCTCATTCTTACGTCCCAGAACCTAGCAGAGTGCTTAGCTTGCTTGGCTCTCGATAAACATATGCCGCATTCACTCATTTTAAAGAAAACACACAACTGTTGGGCATCTGTGAGCCACAGCCATCTCGGAGGGACATGAGACATTCATTCACTCGCCCATTCATCCGTGTACAACTGTGGACCACATATACTCAAGGGAGAGAACCCTCCCCAAACAAAGCAGATAAAAATTCTTGGAACTCAGATTCCAGGGATGGAAGACAGACAACAAACAAATAAGGAAAAAAAAAAAAATACAGGGTGGGCAAAGGGTTAACACATTCGGTTCTTCTTCTGCTTGAGAATTTGACCTTGGTTAACTTTCCAGTTCTGTTTCCCTGGAAACCTAATAAAGATAAAATGTGAATTACGTTGCTAGGCAACATTGCTTATGTTAAAAACGACCCCTGATTGATAACTTGCATCTGGACTGGAAGGAACTATAAATATCGGGTGGGGACACCATAGCTTTGGGCTTTCTTGAACGTGATGACGTACAACTGAGAAAATCCCTTGGGAGCACGTCAAGCTAGGACAGATCCCAACCCTACGAGATGGAAGCTCATTCTCCAGCACGTGAGTGGTCACTCGATGGGGGAGGGGCAAAGAGAACAGCTCTTGGGTGGCCAGCTAGACGGCCAAAAGCACAGCTCACACAGGAGAAAAACCCCAGACACTGCCCTGCTGGCAACTTATGGCTCTGATCTAGGTCCCTCTCAATAGGTAGGGGCCATGTGTGGCCAGCGAAGTCTGGTGGGTCGGACGCCTCACTGAACCTAGGATCCCCGGTCAGCACTGTTCATGGTGTCTGTGATTAAGCCGGTTAAAAGCTGAGAAAAATAAAGCAGAGCAAAGGGGTGGGTTCGTTAGACAAGATGCGGCTGATGCCTATTCAGGATCCCTTCGGGTCTAAACAAAACGAGCACCCTTCCCACCCCATGACCTACACCACAGCTCGTGGCAATGCCGGATCCCCAACCCACTGAGGGCGGCCCGGGATGGAACCCACATCCTCATGGATACTAGTCGAATTCGTTTCCGCTGCACCACAATGGGAATTTCCCGAAAAGCCCTTATTTTCTAAGTGTAATGTCTTCTTTGGAGCTACGCTACCTGATGCTCCATCTTCGAGAAGAGAGCACTAACTGGACATGGTCAGGCGGTCCCAGGGGTGAGAAAACTGGGTTGGTGTCAGAAAAAGGATATAGGGCCCAACTCTGCCACCAACTAGCTATGTGACTGAATAAATCACATTGCCTTGTTTAAATCTTTTTTTTTTAAAGACTTTTTTGTTCTTGCTGCAATTTTAGGTTTACAATAAAGCAGGAAGGTACCGAAATTTCCCACATACCATCTCTCCACAGATGCACAGATAGCCATTACCAACATCACCAGAGCGGTACCTTTTTTTTAACTAAGGATGAACCACGCTGACACATCATAATCACCAAGTCCACAGTTCACCAGGGTTCACTCTGATGAAGTGCATAGCGTTGCACATTCTACAGGTTTGCACCAAAGTATAATGACATGTATCCACCATGATAATGTCATACAAAGTATTTTCACTGCTCTAAAAACTGGCTGTACCGTATCCATTCCCCTTCTCCTGGCCAGACTCCACAAGCATTGACTTTATTGTCTCCGTAAGTTTTGCCTTTTCCAGAATGGCATATAGTTGGAATCGTTTCTTTTTTTTCTTCTTGAAAAGAGAGGGTGAAAGCCTTTATGTCTGTAAGACCATTTATGGCCACCCATGAGTGGACCAGATGGCTCAAGTGGCCTAAAAACTCTTGCACTAAATACTGCAGCTTTGGAGTATCCTGTCTTGGCTCAACAGAAACGAATCTGACTAGCATCCAAAAGGACACAGGTTCAATCCCTGGCCTCACTCAGTGCATTAAGGATCTAGCATTGCCGTGAGCTGTGGTGTAGGTCGCCGATGCGGTTTGGATCCTGCGTTGCTGTGGCTGTGGTGTAGGACAGCAGCTATAGCTCTGATTCCAACCCTAACTAGCCTGGGAACCTCCATTTACCTCGGGTGTAGCCCTAAAAAGACACACACACACACACACACACACACACACACAAATACTGCAGCTTTTCTTCCAGTGTTGAGCCCTGTCCCCCTGGTCCTGCCCAGCAGCCATGTGGAGGTACAGAGGGCATGTGTCGGGTATTTGTTCACAGGCAGACCACAAGTTTTGTGCCTCTTGTCACAATGCACCCAGATTCCTGCTGTTGATTCCTCTGTTGTAAACAGAGGAGCCATTTCTTCAGCATCACCAAGATGGGCCTGGCTGGCCAGGCTGCAGAACCCACACAGGTCCACAAACTCCTTCCATTACTCCATCTTCCTCTCAGTCAAAGGCATACATGGTTCTTGTCGATATCAGAGCGGAGCCTGTGGCCAAAAACCAAGTAAAATAAACCAAGAGCATCTGGAACGATGGCCATGACTCTGTGGATACTGGCCTCCTGCCAAATGAACTCCCTGGTCTGGGCCCTTCCCGACATCCCACCTTCGTGATTCAGTGCCTTCTCCACACCTGGAGAATGCAGTCCCTGCTCCTTAGCCTGGTTCTTAGTCTTCCACCATCTTTCCACCGTCCATCCTTCCAGCAAGAACTCTACTTGGAAAAGGAAATGACATGTATTGAGAGTAGCTCACATCCAGCGCCACCACTTCACTTGCTCCTCCCTTTCCCCAATCTAGCTTCTGCTCTGACCATCCACCGGAAGTCCTTCCGAGGTCACCAACACTTCCCATGTATCTAATCCAGTGTTTTGGCCTTTACCTTTATTAACATCTCAGCGCCTTCACCACAGGCGAGCACCTCTTCCTCATCACCTTCTCTAGGCTTCCGTGAGAACACACCCTCGTGGGCTCTCCTCCCTCGGGCAGCTCCTCCGTGGGCTCCTCCATCTGGACCAACTCCAGCTCTTGCAAGTTTCCTGCTGACTCCTGGGCATCTTTGCTTCTCTCTTTGTGCACTGCTCCCCCTGATCTCATCCAGTCCAAGGTTTAAATATGATCAATTTATAACGCAAGCTCCAGTATTCCTGTGCTCTTCTATCCTCCTGGTCGAAGCTTCCAAATGGAAATCTCACAGGCAACTCAAACGATACCTACCCAAAGGCAAATCCTTGATTTCTCCTTTCCTGGTCTCCACTCCATCCAACCAGTTGCTCAGACTGAAACTGGGGAGTCATCCTCGATTCCTCTGTTCTCCTTCCAGTCCCCCCACCCCCCCAAATCCAATCCATCATCCAGTCACACCACCAGCTGGGACCCTACACCAAGCAACACCAGTTCTACCGTACATCAATCCACCCACTTCTCTTGGTCCCTAATACCACTGTCATCTTTGAGGCGAGCACCCAAATATCTTACCCACTCATTGCCACCTAGCATCTGTTCTAGTGACCTGTGATTTTCTTTGGACAATCACAGCTTTCCCATTTACGCCGCCAGAGTAGATCTGCCTTTTGCAGGATAAGCCAGACCAAAGGAGTCTCACCCCTTTCCACATACCAAAAAGCCACACTGGACTCTTTTCAGTTTCTTAATACATCAAGCTCTTTCCTGCGTCAAGCCCTTGCATATGGTGGGCCCTCTGCTTGCAACAGTCTTTCTCTTTCTTTTGGCATGCTTATCTCCTTCTCATCTTGGATGAGTCCTGGCACGACCACCCTACTTAAGCAGGTGCTCAAGTAGGTCCTGCTGCTATTTGCTGCATCCATTCATTTCCTAGTACTTATTATGATCGATTATTATATATCCTGGTTTACCTGTCTATTATCGCCCCAAGAACCTGGCCTATGTGTCTTATATTCATCAGCTCAGGACCAAGCACAGAACTGACCCAGAGCAGAACTAGGTTGGATGATTGACCAAACCTACTGCATGCCAGGTCCTGTGCTGGGAGGTTTATTTAGAAACCCACACATTTCTATGTAGACCTTCGCCCCACCCAGAGCAGTTTCCTCACTCCCTATAGAATACATACTGAGAACACCTCTAAGCCCATGTTCCTACCAACTACTTGAAATGCACCCCTGACCTCCCCAGTCTGTCTGCACCTCCGTCACTTCCAGCCACTTCTCCAAAGCTTTACTCCCCTTCCCAAATCTGTGGCCCATCTCATCATGCAGCTGCCTTATTTGCTTTCGGGCAACCTGGAGTTCCCCTGTCACAACGTTACCAACTATTGTGAAACTGCTTGTTTTAATTCTTAATTCTCTGAGATGAAGTTCTAGGAGGGCAGGGCCTTTGTCACTCTTTTCAGAGACCCAGTGCTATGGCTCCTGGTAGGTAGGCAATTCATCCTCATTAAATGAATGAATAAATACTTTACTGAATGAATGAATGAATGATCCCGGAAACTTCAGCTCAGTTAAAGTGATGAGGTGTTCTTTCCTTGTCTCCTCTTTTATACAACCACGCTGTCACTTTTAAAGTTACTTATTGCCACATCTTACCCTTTTTTTTTTCTACTATCTCTCAGAATGCAGACTCATTTCTTGAAATTCTCTGTATGGCTCAAAGAATGCTATGTACAAAAAGAGGATACATATTAAATGCTTACTGGAAACAGAATTTTCTTATGTTTGTTGCATTTGACTCCTAATGCGAAAAGCAGGGTGCAATTTAAAAGCAACCACTTCTATCACCGCCACCAGGAAGGCAGCCTGAAGCCTAGAATGCACAGGACAAGGCCAGGGTGCTTGACTGCCTGAGGAGATGGGTGCATTGAGCAAAGCTCCCTTGCTTCCGGGCCAGCACCCTCCCCCAACTCCAGGGACTGTGGGAGCCTGTCTGCTGCTACTGTTTCTCTGAGGCCATAAACCCAGGAAGCTCAGCAGCCCCAGTGATACCACAGGCCTCATGGCCCCTCTTCCTTCCTTCTAATTCCAAGCTACATTGAGCAGGGCCGAACAGTTGCAAAGGTCAACTAGATTACTGGGGAAGTTAAAAAACTTTTAAAATCCCACACCCAGTGGTAATTTGTGGTCTATTTAAAGGCAACATGGGGAGTTCCCATTGTGGCTCAGCAGTAACGAACTCGACTAGAATCCATGAAGATGCGGGTTGATCCCTGGCTCCACTCAGCAGGTTAAGGATCTGGCGTTGCCATGGGCTGCGGTGTAGGTTGCAGAATTGGCTCAGCGTAGGCTGGCAGCTGCTGCTCCGATTCTACCCCTAACTGCTTCCATATGTCGCAGGTGCAGCCCTAAATAAATAAATAAATAAATAAATAAATAAATAAATACAACATTGTTACTATAGTGACTGACTATAGTAAAAGAACTCCAAAAAGCCTTCCATCCCACTTTATTCCTGGCTACAAGCTCCTGGAGGGAGCCCAGAGTCTGATCTTACCGCCTGACTTCCTACCTTCTCTAGGTCAGGGTCTCCCACGCACCCTAGGAAAGATTACAACCCAGCAGGTGCATCTCCCAGCCACTGACACTCTTCTTGCTTTAATCAATGCCCACCCTCCCCGAATTAAAACCAGTTCCGAACCTGGTAAAACACACGCTCTAATCCATTTTGCTCACCCAGTACGCCTGACATGGCGAACAAGAATCAAAGCTACTTGAAATGTCCTTTGCCACCCTTGGTTTGTAAGACATACTTAAACATTCCTAAAACAACAGGTGGTACCTAAGTGGCAGCCCAAACTCAAGCTTCTCTGGCCATTCTGGCCGCAAGGACACAAGTGGGGGTAACATTTCTTAGAAGCTGATGGGAGCCCCAGGCTGAGGCCGTGTCTCTGCCCTGGCTCTGGTGCCCGGAACACCCAGTGCTACTGCATCGGACCAGACAGCCCCACCTCCTTTCTCTGAAACAGTGACATGGCCATCAGTTATTAGGGATTATCCAAGCTCATTGTTACGCATCTTGAGCAGAGTCCACTTAAACCAGCAGCTGTAAATAAACACCCTTCCTTGAAAACTCGGGTGCATGAGGCTTTGCAGTCTGATGAATGATGCTGCTTTGAGAACTTCCACTTCAGCTGGAGTCTGACCTTCCTGTGGTCCCACTTCCAGCTGGAAAGCCAGCCGGGCATCATTATCACTGGAAATTATAATCTCCCCCTTGCTGTCTGCCCCGCGCTGCACCCGTGCTTCCGCATGCATTCTCACAGTTCTCCGAGGTGGGTGGTCCTGGCCCTGTTTTACAAACAAACGGACCCCCTGCGAGGAGAAGCGCAGGTTTCCCATCAGGTCCTCCGGCTTCAATGCCCTTGCTGCCCCTCATCCGAGTGCCTGCCATGGCTGAGCCAATTTGAGAAGCTCAGAGGCAGCAGCCCTGGCCTCTGAGGCTAAAGCCCTCGACGTCACCCTCTGCGGAGCCTCAGCAAGATGTTTTTTTTCATCCTTAACAGGTCTGCTGCTGCCACCCAGAGGGACAAGGGAAACGGATGTGAAATCAACATGGGTGTGCGCCAAGTCGGACCACGCCCAGGACAGGTGGGGCTGGGATGACAGCAGGTGTTCTTTCCCTACAAGGAGGAAAAAGCGGGATGGGGGGCCACAAAGAAGGGGGTACGAGAGGAAAACAAGGAGAGGGAGGGGAAGGGGTGAGGGAGAGGGTGAGGGTGAGAGGAAGCAAAGAGCCGAGAGGACAGGAGGGGAGGAGGGGGCGGGGAAGAGGAGAGAGGACACAGGCATTTTATGACGAGCTGTAGATAAGACACGAGGAAAAGGGTGATGAGAAAAATATCAATTCGTGGAGGCTGGGAACTGTCCCTTGGGGTCAAGTGATCCCTCATAAGAGAGGCTGGATAATGGACAAAGTCACAGCTCAAGGGTCCGACCAAGCCCCCACACAGCATTTCCCCTGCAGTGGGGCAGTGCTAGAAGGACTGAAGCCAGCACCGGCTGCCAGGTCACCGTGTGTAAAAGGCAATACTATTCATACCACCAGCGTCAAGGTTAGTGGTGGGTATGGAGAAGATAATGCCGTGAGGACAAACGATGAAGTAAAAGTACTTGGTAAACAGAAAAGCATCGCTGGGACCTAAGGGGTCAGGAGGGACCTAGGAACTGGTCCTGGGGTCAGGTTCTCCCTAAAAGAGACCCAAGTTCACTAGCTTGGCAATTAAAAAACTGAATATATTTAAGTATATTTTTAGAGTAAAAGATGGGCTTTATCAATTTGTATTTTGTATTGCTAAACTCTTCTTTTTTGGCTGTGTTCACGGCATGTGGAAGTTCCCAGTCCAGGGATCAAATCCGTGCCAGAGCAGCAACCTGAGCTGCAGCGGTGACAACGCTGGATCCTTAACCTGCTGAGCCACCAGGGAACTCCTTGCCAAACTCTTCTATGATGCATTTTCTAATGCCTGGAAATCAGTCAAATCCTGTTGATTACATCCTTTCAGATAAATATTGTTTTAAGTGTAGAAACACAAAAACAGAGTGAGACAACAAAGGAACGAATGCATCAGAAGATGGGAAGCCTCTGGTGCTTAGGGATGGCACTTGTTTTGCAGAGATACTGGCCGGAGGCGTCCACTGAGGAGCCCAGGTCCGGCTTTCGGGCCCTGAGTGATGCCCTGTGTAAATCAGCAGCCCCGAGAGCACTCGGCATGTCCCACATCGCCCACTGGTTTCTCTCCTTTTGTCCATATTTCGTGGTGCCAAACTGGCCTTCACCTCCACCCACCCAAAATCAACCTCTATTACTGTTCACAACCCCAGCCTTCAGAACACGGCAGCGGGCAAAGTTCCTCTAGAACAGCCCACTCAATGCATCGCTGGTTTTTGGAGCCCAAGGAGAAGAGCCCGAGGACAAGAAAAGAGGAGACGTGGCTTCAAAATTAAACAGCACCCTAACTTTGGTTACGCCAGTGGGAATCTCCTTGAACTCAGGTAAGATAAAATGAGATATGCGCCAGTGAGCAATTCCCAGCATGTAAGCCATCACCTAGTGCAAACTTCTCATCATTTCTTTTTTTCCCTTTTTTGGCTGCCCTGCAGCACATGGAGCTCCCGGGCCAGGGATCAGATCCAAGCCACGATCACAACCCACACCACAACTGTGACAACGCCGGATCCTCAACCCAGCACTGTAGAGACACCACCGGTTCCATTGCGCCACAGAGGGAACTCCTCATCGTGATTTTTTAGTGGGGTTCTGGTGGGCACCCAAAAGTTCAGGGCAGGAGGTCAGAGCCCAGTAGTCCTGCTTCTTGCTAATAAATAGGCTGGAAGATGATCGTAAGTTATCCAGCCCGCCCTTATCAGTCTTACACAAAGCATCTGCTGTAGAAGGTGCTTGATCTGGGCCCCCAGAAAGCCCCAAGGAAACTCATTCCAGCCTCTGGACTTGCCTATCAATCCTGCACACTCAGGGTGAGAGGAGAGGCAGGATTGGAGGCTCCTCTGTGATGACCACCGTTTCTCGCGAAAAGGGAGAAGAGACAGCTCCCTGGACAAGTTTTCCACGTTCCCTCCCTTCTCCCTCTATTTATAACAGCAAATAAAATAGAACTCAAAACCCAGCTGGGGGGACGTGCGGCGTCGCTCAGACGATCTCAGTCACAACAGACGGGATCAAACTCAGAGGCATCTTTCCGCCAAAACCACCAAGCCATTCCAAACCTTGGGGTGTTCACCGCAGCCTTCCGTGGGCCATGCCAGTCTGAACCTTTGGAGCAGAGCAGGCTTTCTCCAGAGACAGTTTAATACGACTTGGAAAATAAGCATTTACTCCCAACAAATGGGAAATGGGAACAGGTGGCTCTGGGCCACGAGGCAGGTGAGATGCCCCTTCCACGAGCTATACCCCAAGGTTTGAAGCTTAGAAATGAAGAGGAAGCAACTCTCCTGTTCAACTATCCAAAGGCCGGACTCGAGTCCCCTTTGCAGTTCAAAGCGCTACTGGACTATTCCTAGAGGAAGGGGAACAGGCCTCTAGGGGCCGCCTAAGCACAGCCTAGGAGGAGCTGCGGGGGAACCAGGTACCTACTGTCGGTTGCCATGCACGTCTGTACTGCAGCACAATGTCAAAACAAGGGACAGGCGAAGAGATTTGGAACAGAGTCATCGCATTTCTCATACAGGCAACACGAAAAGGAAAACAAACATAAATGCATTAGAGAGCGGTCCCTTACTTTCAGGCTCTTAAGCCTTTTAAAGACTCTTTTCAAAGGCAGCTCGAGGTGAAAAGGTACTTGTGTGGCGTTACAGCCACATTCAACTTTCATCAAAACTGTCTGAGACTCAGTAAATCCGGTTCTCTGAACTGATCCAGCCATTCGGAGCGGGCTGATCCTGTGGGCCAGGGTTTCCAACTCAGTAACTTGCCCCCCAGCAAAGCGGGAGGCCTGTGCAGTGCCCTCCACGTGGAGGAAGGGAGCGCGGGACACGGCTCCCATCACATGCGCCACTGGTCCTGGAGCCGCTGCTCCACACTGTGACTCAGACTCACGTAGGAGCCTCCGCCTTCCTTCCCCCACCTTCAAACCTCACGGGCAGGTGAGAAAAAGAGCCAGGTGGAGAAGAGACAAAAGAGCCTACGTGCATTCTTCTTTATTTTATTTAATTTATTTATCTTTGGCCATGTAGAGGCTGGATGTGGGACTTCAGTTCCCAGAACAGGGACTGAATGCACATTCCCTTTTTTTTTTTTTAAATTCCAATGGTGGCTTGTATTTAAAATTGCTTTATTATAGTAACTAAACTGAAGACAGCATTATAAGGCTATTTTCCTTCTTTAGGAACTTGATTTAAAAAAAGAAGAAGGCTTACCCATTTTTGAAATAGAGGACATGGGCTCTCTGCAGTCCTGTTTCTAGGAAAAAACCTAGTTCTTGATCGTGGGGAGCAGGGCCAGGCTTAGGACTTCTGTTTTGAATATTAGAAAGTATGACCTAGAAGGGGAAAAAATCGGAAAACTAATCAGATCCACATCCAAGCTACATCCTCCAAACGCTACCTCTCAGTGCACTGCAGGACATGAAAAATTAACTTCCTCACACGACATCAGTGCAAGGCACTGGTGCACAGGGTAGGGGTGAGAAAAGCAGAAAGAATGATTTCTATGAGACAGGGAGCAACCGCTAACCCAGGGGCACGCGGGGTCCTCCTGGAACCGAGGTGGAGGAGTGAAGGGCGCTAACGCACATGGTGCCAGAAGCATTAGAGGTGCCTGCCGAATGCCAGGATGTTGACAGAGAAGCTGAGTGACCCGGTGGCAGGTACCAGCAACAGGCAGAAATGGCCATCACCCACCAGGGGCTGAGGTCACTGATGGGCAGCTGGCAGCTTCGGCCCCCGTGAACTTGATGAGCTCCGAAAAGAGCCGGGAGTGCCATGATTGGCACTGGCCTTGGAATTGACCAGAGAGGGCCAGCGGAGCAGGCGACGGAGCTGAGGGCTGTGGACTGAGCAGCAGTCACCTATTCCCCAGGGGCGAGCTGAGAACAAGCACCTCCGCTCCCTCTCTCCCCAAACTTGACCTCTTATCAACAGATAAGAAGGTTTTAAAGGTTTACATGTTTTAGCTCTGCCAGAAAGACTGCCAACTAATCAGGAGTGAGACTTGCAAGTTGAGTGGGTTATAGTGAAGTGTAAACACATAGCTAGTATTACAGAGGCCACTCTCTTTAAACTCACAAGTCAGACAAAGCACTTATCGGAAGCTACTTATGGCCCATTTAAAAACCATACAAGTGTTCTCCAAACGTGCCTTCCACATCTGCTGAAAGCCAGAGGCTCCCCAAAGACCCAGCTGTTAGCCAAACCCCAAATGTTCTAGAAATCTCAAAATGATTCTTCAAATGAAGCGGTCACTGCTCCTCTACCTTGTGGGCTTTGGAAAAAAGTAGAAGACACACAGTCAGCAACATGTCGTGGATAGAAAGCCAGGTGGGCAACCCTGGCATTTGAACTACATCCGAGCGTCTGATCAAAACCGCCCGGCTCCTGCCTGCCTTAGCACTGGGATCTGCAAGTGCGAAGCGTCCTCCTACCCCTGGGAACTGTCGTTTTTGGCTCCGCGGCAGGCTCCTCCCCGCCCAGCCTCTCTGTGTAGGAGATGCACACAGCGAGGTCCAGAGCACTTGTCCTCACTCCCTGAAGTCTCTCTCAGGATGATCTCATCCATTCCTCTAGCCTCAGAAATCTCTACATGCTGCCAAGTCCCAAATTTATCCTCTCTCGTCCAGACTTTCCCAGACTCATGCATCCAGCTACTTCCTCGGCATTTCTGCTTGGAGGTACAACGCCGAAACTTTAAAAAATGATCCTTCATTTGCTTTTGAGAACAGGTTTTAATTTTTACTAACGCCACGATGGTTTAAAAGCAAAAACGATTCAGTACAGCACAAAAAGACAGTTAAAAATCCTCTCAAAATTCTACCACGTAGAGTACAGGTTAACATGGATTGAAGGATAACCCAGCTACTATTCCTGTGTATATATGGGTGAAGAGGAAAGAAAAAAATCATTTTTACAAAAACTGAGATTGCGTTATACGCTGTTTTTTGGTTTATCGGTTTTTTGGTTTGTTTGTTTTTAGGGCTGCACCTGCTGCATATGGAGGTTCCCAGGCTAGGGGTCGAATCGGAGCTACAGCTGCCGGCCTACACCACAGACACAGCAACACCAGATCTGAGCCGCATCTGCGACCTACACCACAGTTCACGGCAACGTTGGATCCTTAACCCACTGAGTGAGGCCAGGGATCAATCCTTAGTCCTCATGGTTACTAGTCAGATTTGTTTCCACAGCGCCACAACGGGAACTCCTTCCTATATGCTGGTTTTAAATGTAAACCATTACATTTAATTTTAATTAAATTTAACAAGAGAAACTTAAGTGACCAAAGTAATCACTTAACCTCAGAAAATTTTTTTTTACGCATAGTTCATAAATGGTCTCTCTAAAGTTAAAAACATATATTTAATTATACATATACATGTATGTAATATGTATAGTATGTTATGTGTATGTGTCTATAAAGACAGAGACAGGGAGAGAAAAGAGAAGAGAAAGCAGGGCATTCTTTTACCCACGTTTTCAACTTTATACAGTAACTGATGACCCAAGCTAAAAATGAGGACATTAACATATTCATACTACCTTCTGCTTTGCTTTCTCCTCAGCCCCCATTTTTGTAATATTATTACTTTATATTGCCAAGGTTCCTAACAATTATGTTTCATCTCCTAACTGTTTTGCATCGTTTTTATATTAAGATGCATTCGAGGGGCAAAATAGGGGTAGGGGATTAAGAGGTACAAATCCAGTTATGTATAAAATATATAAGCTACAAGGACATATCCTACAACACAAGGAATATGACCAACATTTTATCATAACTCCATATGATATCATGCATCTACTACACTTCAGTCAATCAATGGATAAAATGCACTCACTGTTTCTTTAATTCTTTATTTTAAATCAATTCTTGTGTGGTGGAATATTGCCCAAAAGGCCTCATGAATGCTACAGGCCCTGAATTCTTACATGTTTAAGAATGTCTGTTGCCTATTCCTCTAAACCTGACTATGACATTCTTGGATTTCACACTTTCTCTCCCTCAGAACACGGCAGACGGTACTAGAGTCTTCACATGCTCAAAATCTGTGAACAACTCTGAAGCCAGCCTTGCGGCTCTCCCTGTAGGCGATCTGCAAAGAGCAATCCTTTTCTCCCTGATGTCTAGAAAATCTGCCAGGAGTTGTCCTGACATTCATTATTCACTGTCCGTTGTTCTTAGAACAGAGCGTGAACTCTCAATCTACGGGTTCGGATCTGTAGTATTAAGTTAGGCACTGGAGTCGGACTGCCATCCCGGGTTCAAAGCCCAGCTCCACCACCACGGGCAAGTCACAGCCTCTCTAAACCTCAGTTTTCTCGTTGGTAAAATGGAGATGGCAACAGAATCGTACTCCTGTGGACTAGACGGAATAATAAATGGATAGAACAATTAGCACAGTATAGAGCCAGTGCTCAATAAAATCTTACTTTGTTGAGGAATTTCTCTCTGATTATATAACAGTATTTTTTAAAGCTTTCTTTTTTGTTTGCTTGTTTTGTCTTTTTGCCTTTTCTAGGGCCACACTCGCAGCATATGGAGGTTCCCAGGCAGGAGTCAAATTGGAGCTGTAGCCGCCAGCCTACACCACAGCCACAGCAATGCCAAATCCGAGCCACTTCTGCAATCTACACCACAGCTCACGGCAACACCGGATGCTTAACCCACTGAGCGAGGCCAGGGATCAAACCCGCAACCTCATGGTTCCTAGTCAGATTCGTTAAGCACTGAGCCACGACGGAAACTCCATATATAACAGTATTTTTTTAAATCTATTCTTTTTTTTTTTCGTTTTCTTTTTCAGAGATACTAATTCTGGGCACTGCTTAATTACTGTAACTTTGTAGAAAGTTCAGAGATTGAAAAGTGTGAGTCCTTCAATTTTGTTCTTTCTCAAGATTGTTTTGGCTCTTCTGGTTCCTTGCACTTCCATATTAATTTGTGAATCAGCTTGTCAATTTCTGCAAAAAAGGCAACTGAGATTTTGATACAAACTGAGATTTTGATATGAATTGGGTTAAATTTGTAGATCAATTTGTCATTGAACAAATTAAGTTTTTTGTTCTGTGATTGCAGAATGTCTTTCCATTTATTTATGTTTTCTTTCATCTCTTTCAACAGCGAATTGTCATTTTCAGAATACAAGGTTTAGATTTCTTTTTATTATCCCAATGCATTTTATTCTTTTTGTTCTGCAAGCAAATGCAGGCTAAGAGGTTAAAGCAGGAGGAGCTGGCCTGCAGAGTTGGATAGACCTGAGTCTGAACAAAAAGAATTATAGTTGATTTACAGTGTTCTGTCAAATTCTACTGTACATCAAAGTGACCCAGTCACACGTATATACATACATTCTTTTTCTCACATTATCCTCCATCATGTTTCATCACAAGTGACTAGATATAGTTCCCTGTGCTATACAGCAGATCTCATTGCTTATCCACTCCAAATGCAATAGTTTAACCCCAGGCCACCCCACCCCCTCCACCTTGGCAACCACATTGCTACATATTTTGAAGGCTTACTCTGCACCAGACACTGCAGTAGACACTGGATATATTAGTGAATAAAATAGATGTGGTCCCTGACTTTGTGGAAGTTGAAGCACCATGGAGGGAAATGGCTAATAACCAAGTAAAAAAATACATTGTTAAATGTAATGAAGGAGTAGAATACAATGTTTTGAGAAGGAATAATAGGAGGCAGGCGGACTTTATGTTAGTGGTCAGAGAAGGCTCTTCTGAGGAGCTTGCTCAAGAAGGAATAGATAATCCAAATATATCTATACTATAAATCAACTATAATGGAAAAAATTAAAATAATAACAAAATACATAACAAATGTAGTAGGTGAAAAAATGGGTAATAAATGAATGAGTGATTAAATTCGCAGGACTAATAAGAAGTGCAGGGAATAAAGCAATAAGAAAGTAACCTAGGAATTTCCTGGTGGCACAGTGGGTTAAGGATCCAGCATTACCACTGCTATGACAAAGATTTGATCCCTGGTCTGGGAACTTCCTCATGCTGCAGGCGGGCCAAAAATAAAAAATATAAAATAAACTTTCTTCAAATTAAAAAAAAGAGAAGGAAATCTATAATGCATTAGGCATCATGTAAGTACATGGCTGTCTCATTTATTCCCCCACAAAACCCCACTGAGATGCACACTACTACCCTCTCGTTACTGAAGGGGAAATTGGGACTCTGCTCCACCAAGTGAGTTGCCCAAATCACACGGCTGGCAAGTGTTGAAGCTGGTGTTCGAACTCAGGTCTACCTGACTCTGCAGGTCAGCTCCTCCTGCTTTGTCCTCTTAGTCTGCATTTGCTTGCAGAACAAAAAGAACCTCCAAAAGACAAGAGGTCAGGGCTGCCAGGACCAGGCTTCAGGTTATCAACGAGAGAAATGGGAAAAATGCAAGGGGGAGACAGAGGAAACAGCTTGGCTCAGAGTTTGCCCTCAAGTCCAGGCATCTTGGATGTAATCCCTTCCTCACAAAGAGCCTCTGACACATGGGCCCGGGCGCGAGCACTGTTTGGGAGTGTCTAAGCCACCACCTGCTCCGTGGATAAACACTTCCCTGAGCGAGGACTGCCAAGGAGTATCCTTAAGTACAGCCTGCTTTGGCAAAAGCACACACCCAGTGCCCGAGAAGCATAACAGCAAGGGGGCAGGGGTCAAAAGACTCGGGTTCAAGGCCTGGTTCTGACAGCCCTCACCACTTGTGGATTCAGAGCAACTACCTTAATTTCTCAGATCGTCATTGTTTTCATCCAGTTAATGGGGATAATAACATATACCTATGTAATTATGAACCACAAATGAGAAACTTAATGAGCACGTAAACATTATAATCCCTAGATGCATTAAAGTGTCACCTTCAAGCAGGAACAAAATAAGGATATTTTCCACTGCTTTTTAAATCCTAGATAAGGTTTATACCAATATTTCAGTTTTAAAACAATGAACATGATGGAAGATAATATGAGAAAAAGAATATATATATATGAGACTGGGTCACTTTGCTTTACAGCAGAAATTGGCACAACATTGTAAATCAACGATACTATAGTAATAAAAAAACTATGCAATACATTAAGCAAAAATCTACCAAGGAAATAAATGTAATAAAAAAGATAATCAGATTCAACTACTATACACAGGTTTAAATTTCTGAGCAAGTTAAAAATGGAAAATTACTGATTGGGAAATCATTCAGAGCAAACACGATAAACGGTTAACATATTATGATATAAAGACTTTATTCAAATTATAAGTATAATACTATACCCCAAACCGAGAGAAAGTATATAAACAGACAAAAAAGAAATATAACTAATTAAACATAAAGTGACCATACGACCTAACAATTTTACACCTAGGAATATACTGAAGAAAAATGAAAACCTTTGTCCACATAAAATCTTGTTAACAAATAGTTACAGCAGCATTGTTGTAACAGCCCGAAGTGGAAACAATCCAAATGACAAATGATAGGATGAATGGATAAACGCAATGTGGTATATCCATACAACGGCATATTATTTAGCAACAAAAAGAAATGAAGGGAGTTCTCTTATGGTGCAGCAGGATAAGGATCTGGTGTTGTCACTGCAGTGGCCCAGGTTGCTGCTGTGGCTGGGGTTTGATCACTGGCCCGGGAACTTCCACATGCCACAGATGTAGTAAAAACAAAAAACCCAAAACAGTTAAAATAAATAAATAAAGTACCAATGAGTGCTGCAACATGGATGAATCTTGAGAACATCATGCTAAGCCAAAGAAGGCAGTCATAAAAGACCACATAGTGCATGGTTCCATTTATATGAAATGTCTAGAATATACAAATCTATAGAGTCACTCCTATAGAGTAGTGACTACTAATGGGTACAGAGTTTCTTTTGGGGGTGATGGAAATTTTTTGAATTAAATATTGGTGACGGTTGCACAATTGTGATTATACTAAAAACCATTAAATTGAACACTTTAATAGGCAAATTCTATGGTATGTGAATTATATTTTGATAATGCTGTGATTTTAAAAAAAGACAAAAAAGGAGTTCCCATCGTGGCTCGGTGGTTAACGAATCTGACTAGGAACCATGAGGTTGTGGGTTCGATCCCTGGCCTCGCTCAGTGAGTTAAGGATCCGGCGTTGCCGTGAGCTGTGGTGTAGGTTGCAGACGCGGCTTGGATCTGGCATGGCTGTGGCTGTGGCGAAGGCCGGCAGCTACAGCTCCTGTTAGACCCCTAGCCTGGGAACCTCCATATGCCGCGGGTTCGGCCCCAGATAAGGCAAAAAGACCAAAAAAATAAAAATTAAAAATAAAAAAGACAAAAAGAGATACAGTTAGTAAGCAAATAGTTGGGAAAAAATTTCAATCTGACTGAGAGTCAAAGAAACACAGGACCAAACTGCCAGGTACTGTTTTCACCTAGCAAATCAGCGAAGTGACTTTAAAACAACCTCCACCCTGTCAAGGATACAAAGCAAGCACTACCCTCCCGCACAGCCGTGGGTAGAAGATGCTAGCATGACTTGCAGGAAGCAAGTGGACACAATATGTAGTAACCAGAAGGTTAAAAACGTCTCCGTTCCTGGGAATCTGCCTTTCAGAAACAATGCGAAGCAAGGGAAAGCTCCTGAAGAAACCCGCATCACAGCATTATAAAAACAGATTTTACCCCGCTATAAGTGAATTACATCATAGAGGCCATCCACTCGATAAAATATTATATAGCCATAAAAACACTTTGAGGTTCTGACAAAAGGTTGAGCCAAAAAAGGCACATATAAAAACCCTTTAATGCTACAGCATTATGGGACCAAAGACCAACCAAGAATATACAAAAATTAAAATTAGCTACTGTTCTTTTCTGGTTGTCAGGCTTTTCTAACTCAGTTTTAAGGGATAGGTAGCCTCCTTTCCCACCAGTCAGAGGGCAGGCTCAGAGTCTGAGCAACTTCCTGGCCACTCGGTTTCTTGACATTTCTTGAAGGAAGTAACAAATTCAGATGGACCACCTTAAGCCACGAACCACAACCTGCTGCTTTCGGCTTGAGTGAAAAGCCAGGGACCGGCAAGGGGAGGGGAAAGAATCTGTCGTTACTGTCTCACGTTTTAAAGCCAAAAGCAGGCCACGTGGACCTCGAGTCACACCCTGCCTTCCGCATCAGCAGCGCTGAGTACTTTTCCAAGGATGTCGAGCTTGAGTTCAAGACACAGGGCAACCTTTAGCTAATCCAGTTCTGAATCCAACGCCTCAGCGCAGGTTCTTCCTGGGGGGAGGCCACAGCCCACGGGAGGGCTGAGGCTGCTGATGCACGGAGGAACTCTGGGCTGGGGGCCCCGCAAACCAGGGCACCAGTTGTTTCTTCCTAAGCCTTTACCGCTGTTACAGTCCCTGAAAAAACTCTATGGGTGTCCCGCCATTTAGCATTAACTGCTTTTCTAAAATAAGGTGTTAAAGGAATGAACTGGCAGCAGAAGGTCAAGTTCCATCCACCGTGGTGCCGCTTCTGCTCAAGAAAGCCGCAGCCCGCCGGTTGGCTGATGCATGCAAAAACATAGGCAGGATGATTTCATTTGCCAAATGCAGCGCTCAGATTCTGCTGTTCAAGGATGAAGTCGCCTTTATTCCTATCGCACCCCCACCCCACCCCGAAGCTCCTTGGAGGGCAGATAACTTTATTTACTGCTGGTGTCATGCCAAAGTCCCCAGATAAGCGAATCAAGGCCATTCCATGTCATTTCTAATCCCATCTATGGTAATTAGATTTACTTGATTCAAGTGATCTATATGCCCAATTTGGGATGTATCTTTTATTGACCTTCGGAGAACATGTGTATACGGAGTTTAAGAAATTTATTTTCCAGGTGCAACCCCCATCTAACTAAATTTTTTCTTCACCTTGTACACTTGACAGTTGAAAAAGACCATGACATGGGAGTAATAATGGGTCAAAATTTACAAAATAAAGTACTGTTTTGGTGTGGGAATTATTAAAAAAAAAACTATTTATCGGAGAAAACTATTAGTAGGTATCTCTGTAACCCTAACATAACAAGGACAACACTGCACAAGTATCCAGTGCACATGGCTTTCACATATTCTACGTTTCTGTGGCCCTCCCTCCCTCCATGTTTGGAACAAGGAAGGAAAATCACGCATGGAAAGCTCCTGTCATCCTGGGCGGAAAACACTGGTGGCTCGCTGGGCTTCCAGCCTCAGACAAGTCAGGGAGTATTAACCCCACCGTGAACATGGAAATCTGAAGCACACGGAAAGAAACAACTGGACCAAGGTCAAACAGCCGGGTGAAGAGAAACCGAGAACCCAGATAGGAGAGGATGTGATATGGAGACTCCAGACACAGTGGTGTCCCCTTCTGCCCACACAACAAACAGAAAACCAAATTCTCTTTATTAAATTGCTTTTTATTTAATTCTCTTTATTAAATTGTTAGCACTTTTAATAAAGCAGCGTGTTTATTTTAATTGTTTTTTGCTGTTTTGTTTTTTTAAGGGCGGCACCTGCAGCATATGGAAGTTCCCAGGCTAAGGGTCAAATCAGGACTACAGCTGCCAGCTTACACCCACAGCCACAGCAAAGCAGGATCTGAGTTGCATCTGTGATCTACACCACAGCTCACAGGAACTTAACCTACCGAGTGAGGGCAGGGATCAAACCCCCGTCCTCACTGATACTAGTCAGGTTCGTTACCGCTGAGCCACAGGGGGAACTCCACAGCATGTTTAAATGTTCCACATTTTTAATCTAAATATCTGAAATCTTCAAAGGTTAGGAAAGAGTCCACCGCCATATAACACAGGAACAGATTAATGACAGCAAAACTAAATTTCCTGGCTGCTAAGCATGTCCTAGGAAGCACATGAATGAGCCCATTTTATGCTCACAACAGCCTCAGAACAATTATTATTGCTATTTGAGAGCTGAGGACTCGGAGGCAGCACAGAGAGGTTGAGCGACTTTCCCAACGTCCCACAGCTAGAGGTGGCAAGGCCAGGATCCCAACACCAGTGTCGCTTAAACCCTGTGCCCTGCTGCCTCTCACAGTTTGAGTGAGCCGCCTCCAGGGGAAGCCAAGGGCAGCCCCGTTTCTGAGGAGCCACCGCCCTCCAGGAACGAACAACTCCAACACCAGTAAACGTACCCACTTCCAGCGAAACTCAGGGGGTGAGGAAACACAAATCGGTGGCTCCAGATTATGAAGAACATTCTCCACGATACTCCAAACTGTCCTCAAAAATTCTTTGCATATTTTCTCCTCGCTAGTGAATGATGTTAAGAGCCAATACTAATAAATAAAATGCCAACATGTCCTGGCAAACAGAACTTTCTTCACTATCGAATGGCTGGGAAACGCGGAGGAAACCACTGAAAGACGGCTTTGCCCAGCAGAACACACACAGGGACGGACTGTGTGTGGGGTTTTCCTCTTGAAAGGGCTGCCTACCCAGAAGAGCAAAGCATGTTTTACCTAAGCCTGCCCCAGGCTTTCGCTTCTTTCAGATTCTATTGCCCTAATATTTGTTTTCAATTTAGCATAATTCCTCAAAGTCATTCGGGTTAAGCAAACAGGTATCTTCCCCTGTGTAGCACCCATTGTCTTGCCTCATAGAAACCTCTGAACTTCCACCAAGCCCAGTGGTCACTGAAGGAAGGTCACTTGCCTCCTAGACTTCTCATCAACCACAGGTAATTTCCTGAGCGTCTACAACAGTCAAAACAGATGTTTGGTTCATTCAAACTCTCACTGCCAAAAACCCCAGCTTCCTGGATCTAGGGACGCCCCGAGTGGATTCCCGTGAAGGAAAATTCGTTCTGGAAAATCAGAGCCAGAAATGTGAAGGTCATGTACCTATGTTGAAATTGAACCCTAGGCTGAGGCTGCTTCCCCAAGCTACTCAGAGCTACAGCTTGCTTGATCAAATCCTATTGAGCGGTTTCTCTATATAAGGGTGTAAGAGACTATAGGGTCCCATATTTACAGGCAGTAGCCTGGAATAATGAAGGGATGATGCTGAACTAGGTGTCGGAAGAGACGGTTTTTTGTTTGTTTTGGGGGAGGGGTTTGGTTTGGTTGATTTTGGGTTTTTTTGTTTTTGTTTGTTTTTTTAGGGACACGCCTGAGGCATATGGAAGTTCCCAGGCTAGGGAATGAATCAGAGCTACAGATCCTGGCCTATACCACAGTCACAGCATGTGGGGTCCAAGTCAAGTCTGCAACCTATACCACAGCTCACGGCAATGCCAGATCCTTAACCCACTGAGTGAGGCCAGGGATTGAACCCATATCCTCACAGATACTAGTCGGGTTTGATCCCACTGAGCCAGGATGGGAACTCCTGGAAGAGCGGGTTTCTAACCCTAGCTTTGGTTCTTACTTCCTGTGTGCCCCTAAGGGGACTCTCCCTTTCTGGGCCTGTTTTCTTCTCAACATCTAACAGCCTATGATCTCTGTTTCCTAAAACACACACAAAAAAATTTTATTTTAAATCTTATGATTATGAGTCTCTCAGATGGTATGGCTAAAGATAAAGAACCCAGTGGTGAAGAGATGGTTATAAAAGAACACAACGAGAAGTAAATTCAGATCTGCCAATTTCCGCATCATTAAAAACCTAACAGATGACTCTCCTTTCCCCCAGCCAGGAGAAGGCCCAGCGTGACAAGGCCGGCCAGAGTTGAAGGGTAAAGGGCAAAATAAGGGCCCCTAATTGTCAGGGACTGTGGGGTCCACAGGAGCAGCTCAGCTTGGGTAAGCAGACTACGGCCTCCCAAGGGACAGAGAGTCAAAATCATGTGAATCTTATTTTTTATTTTTATTTTTTTGGGTCACACCCACGGCATATGGAGGTTTCCAGGCTAGGGGTCTAATCAGAGCCACAGGGCTGTTGCCTACGCCACAGCCACAGCAACACCAGATCCGAGCCGTGTCTGTGACCTACACCACAGCTCACGGCAACAATGGATCATTAACCCACTGAGCAAGGCCAGGGATCGAACACACAACCTCATGGTTCCTAGTCAGATTCATTAACCACTGCACCACAACGGGAACTCCAAATCATGTGAATTTTAAAAGCAATCTGCATGACGGCTTCTCTAAAGATCAAATCATAAATTCTGAACAACTAATAATTTCTTTCTCATAGCAGACTTTTTATTTTATTTATTTATTTTTGTCTATTTTTAGGGCCACACCCTTGGCATATGGAGGTTCCCAGGCTAGGGGTCCAATCAGAACTGTATCCACTGGCCTACACCACAGCCACAGCAATGCAGGATCCAAGTCGCATCTGTGACCTACCCCGCAGCTCATGGCAACGATGGATTCTTGACCCAGAGAGCGAGACCAGGGACCAAACTCGCATCCTCATGGATGCTAGTCGGGTTCGTTAACCGCTGAGCCACGACGGGACCTCCAAAGCAGACTTCTGAT
>PVHT021183632.1:3506680-3575844 GCA_004024745.2 Catagonus wagneri
TTTTTTTTTTTTTTTTTTTTTGGTCTTTTTGCTATCTAGGGCCGCACCCACGGCATGTGGAGGCTCCCAGGCTAGGGGTCTAACAGGAGCTGTAGCCGCCAGCCTTAGACACAACCACAGCAACACGGGATCTGAGCCGCATCTGCGACCTACACCACAGCTCACAGCAACGCCGGATCCTTAACCCACTGAGCAAGGCCAGGGATCGAACCCACAACCTCATGGTTCCTAGTCAGATTTGTTAACCACTGAGCCATGACGGGAACTCCTACACGACCTTTTGTAATCCCCACACGAGCCATTATTATGCTCCTTTTACAGATGGGAACTTGGAGGCTGAGGAGTGAAGGAAGATAGTGAAGAGCAGAGGCAGAAGACAGCAATCCTTCTAAGCAGACAAGCTGCCACACCTCCCCAGCCTCGCCCAGCCTTGCTCTGCCTGAGGGTGTGAGCTCAGCGCCCCTTGCTCATGCATCCTCTACTCCGATGGTCCCCCCAGTCAGCTGCTGGTTTCATTCCCTGCACCAGAGGCGAACCACTGACTGCCGGGAGAACCATCCCAGACGGTCTCGAGGGTATACGACCTGCTCCGAGCAGGCTGGTTGAGCATCCCCAGAGAAGCTCTGCAATGACACTTGCGGTAAATCCTCCCAAGCCCCAGATGGGCCCTGTGTTGGTACACGGTCCACACAAGACAGATGAAGCTCAGCCCGTTTTGCATATGAGAGCAGGAACGATCTGCCAGCTTCAGGGCACTTGTCATTTCTGCTCAGAGGATGTTAAAATGCTTCCCAAACACGGACCCATCTATTTTCGCAAGGTGCCACATTCACCTCCATAATCTCCACATTGTTAAAGAATACAAGCAAAGCTTTGCACCCAGAGACAGACAAGTTGAAGGCTTCTAGGGGTGGACCACGGTTCTGTGAGATCTGATCTGAAATGCTGAAAAATTATCAGAGTTCCCACTGTGGCTCAGTAGAAATGAACCAGACCAGTATCCATGAGGATGTGGCTTCGAACCCTGGCCTCGCTCAGTAGGTTAAAGATACGAATGCCATGAGCTGTGATGCAGGTCACAGACACGGCTCAGACCCTGCGTTGCTGTGGCTGCAGCTCCAATTCGACCCCTAGGCTGGGAACTTCCATATGCTGCAGGTGCAGCCCTGGGAGGAAACAAAAAAAAAGGAAGAAAAGAAAAGAAAAATTATCAACTGAGGGAACACACAGTCATCACTCACCCTTTCTATCTCTTGGAGGTACAGGAGGGCAATGTCCCCCGCCTTCTCATAACAGGTGATGACATCCTGTTCGCGGTCCACATGAAGATTACTGGTAGAAGAAGAAATAGGCAACTTCTCTAAACAAAGTCCTAAAAAAAAAAAATCAAACACACAAAAACTGGGTGAGATGTTTTCCAAGGGGCTTAAATTTTTAACATTGCTCTAGAGACCAGATCATATTAGAGAAACAGGTTCTCCACCTGCTCTCTTTAAGGACAAAATGGAACATCAAAACGGAGCACAAAAAAGAACATCCACAAAGTACAGATGAAAGAGGTCCCTAAATATACAGAAAGCCCCATTTGATTTTGACATCCAAGTTGAGAATTTGGTCAGGAGCTTCACCAAGATCCATTCAGACCTAACACAGCTTCTCCTTCAATTATGTCCAAGGCCCTTAAAGAATTTTTTTAGAGATTTTTATTTTTTCTGTTACAGTTGATTTACAATGTTCTGTCAATTTCCGCCGTACAGCAAAGTGACCCAGTTATACATACACACACACACACGCGTTCTTTTTCTCACATTATCCTCCATCATGTTCCATCACAAGTGACTAGATCCAGTGCCCTGTGAGGAATTTTTTAAAGTAAGTACAGCCAGGCTCACAGCACAATATTAGCGAGAGAAAATCTTTTATCCAAAAATGTACACCTAACCGATTAAATGTAGAATATTTCTAAAGGCTCTCTCGAGGGACTCGGTTACTAGGAAAATCTTCCAACTCTCAGGCCTAGAGTTCTGGAGTAACGACCCGCACCCCAGGGCACCTCTCAGTTCCAGGCCAAGAAAACACCCAGAACTTTGCAGTGTGGGCATCTCTCTCCCAAGGAAGAGTCCAGGGCAGGGGTGGGAAAGCATTTGGAGCTGGGATGGGGTATTAAAGCACCAAAGGCTGAAAAACAGCAATGCTGATACATTTTAATAAAGTTCAACCTATTGGAGTTCCTGTCCTGGCTCAGCAGTAATGAACCTGACTAGTATCCATGAGGATTTGGGTTTGATCCTTGGCCTCACTCGGTGGGTTAAGGATCCAATATTGCTGTGAGCTGTGATGTAGGTTGCAGACGCAGCTTGGATTCCGTGTTGCTGTGGCCACAGTGTAGGCTGGCAGCCTTAGCTCCGATTCAACCCCTAGCCTGGGAACTTCCATATGACAAGGGTGTGACCCTAAAAAGACAAAAAAAAAAAAAAAAAAAAAAATTCAACCTATCAATTTTTTCATTTATGGATTGTGCTTTTGGTGTGGTATCCAAACCGCAACAGCCAAGTCCAAGGTAACCTAAATTTTCTCCTATATCATCTTCTAGAAGTTTTATGGTTTGGCACTTTACATTTAGGTCTACAATCCATCTTGAGTTAATATTTGTGAAAGGTATAAGGTTTATGTCTATATAGAGTTTGGCATGTCGATATCCATATTTTTCCAGCACTATTTGCTGAAGGGACTACATTTCCCCATTTAATTGTCTTTGCTCCTTTGTCAAAATCAGTTAATCATAGTTGAATAGGTATATTTCTGGGCTGTCTATTCTGTTCCACTGATTTTTTTTTTGTCTATGCTTTCACCAATATTATGCTGTCTAGATTACCAGAATACAGTATATCATTTTTTAACAGCTCTACTGAGAAGTAATTTACATGCCATAAAATTCACTCATTTTACAAAACTTAACAATTTTTCACACATGCACAGAGCTATGCAACCTTTAACACAATTCAGTTTTAGAACATTTTTCCATCATCCTCCAATGATCCTTTTGGCACATTCCAAGAAGGACTGGCCTTTGACTAGCTGGGAGAAAAGATCTAAAGCTCTTGGAATATCCTACCTGGTAAGAGAGTCTTTGTACATCTGGGGCCTCGGGCCACACCAGATAGTAATACTTGCAATGTGATTTACGGTGTAGGTCTTGGACCGGACGACATCACTTTGGCCTCTAGGGCAACTAGAGACTGAATAACGAAGGTCCATGGGCACTCTATGCCTACACGACTGACCCCCAGTCCAAACCCCGGACATGACAGCCTGAGCAAGCTTCTCTGATGGCAGGACACTGTAAGTGCTGTCCCACACGGCTGCTGGGAGGACTAAGTGCCATCCATATCACCCCCTGGGGCAAGGCGACTTAAATCTTGAGCCTGGTCTCTTCTGGACTCTGCTCTATGCACATTTTGCCTTTACTAATTTTAACCTGTAGTTTTTGTTAGAATACGCTGATAGTAACTCCCAGTATGACAGCTTTTCTGAGTTCGATGAGTTTTTCCAGTGAATCTCTGACCCGAGGGTGGCCGTGGGGATCCCCGACAGAGATCAGGGAACATATTTGAGCCCTTCTAATTTGGTTAGAACCTGTTTCTTGCCCAGAACATGGTCAGTCTTAGTAAGGATCTTGAAAAGAAGGTGTATTCTTTTGCTGGGTGGAGTGGCATGTCAATGTCAATTAGGTAAAATTAGCAGATTGTGTTGTTCCGAGGTTCCTATGTCCTCACTGATCATCTGTCTGTTCGTTCCATCCCTTATTGAAACAGGGTATTGAGGTCTCTGAACAGAGCTGTCGGTGGTTGCTTTAAGCTTTAATTTGTCACAGTCTGCTTCAAGTGATATTATACCACCTCACACATAGTATAAAACCTTTGCTATTGCATACTGCCATTTCTCTCTTTCCATTCTTATTTTCCTATTATATACATTATACTTTCACATAGATTATAAATCCCCTCTGTCATGATTATTTTTATTGAAATGGTCACTTATCTTTTTTTGTTTGTTTGTTTTTTTGTTTTTTTGCCTTATCTAGGGCCGCACCCGTGGCATATGGAGGTTCCCAGGCTAGGGGTCTAACAGGAGCTGTAGCCGCCGGCCTTCGCCACAGCCACAGCCACAGCAACGTGGGATCCGAGCCGTGTCTGCAACCTACACCACAGCTCACGGCAACGCCGGATCCTTAACCCACTGAGCAAGGCCAGGGATCGAACCTGCAACCTCATGGTTCCTAGTTGGATTCGTTAACCACTGAGCCACGACGGGAACTCCTGAAATGGTCACTTATCTTTTAAAGACATGTAAATAACGCAGAAAAACTGACACAGTCAACAATATAGTTACAATTTCCAGTGCTCTTCGTTCCTTTATATAGATTCATATTTCCTTCTGATATAATTTTCCTTCTACCTAAAAGGATTCCTTTAATATTTTTTTTTTTCTTTTTACAGCCACACCTACAACATATGGAAGTTTCCAGGCCGGGATTGAATTGGAGCTGCAGCCACGGCTACAGCTACGGCATGGCAGCACTGGATCTGAGCTACATCTGCGACCTATGCCAGATCCTTACCTCACTGAGCAAGGCCAGTGATAGAACCTGCATCCTCATGAGGACAACATTGGGTCCTCAACCTACTGAGCCACAAGGGGAGCTTCTCCTTTAATATTTCTTAAAGTCCAGTTCAGCTGATGATGAGGTCTTTCAGTCACTGCATGTCTGAAAAGGGCTTTATTTGGCCTTTATGTCTGAGAATAGTTTCATTTTCATTTGCTTGACAGTTTGCTTCACCCCTTACATCCCAGCCCCCAGCACTAAAGATGTCGCTCTATGTGTTCTTACTTGCATGGTTTTGACAACAAATCTGTGGTTACCCTTATGTCTATTCATCTGCATGTAATGTGTACTTTTTTTCTGGCTACTTTTAAGATTTTCTCTTTATCACTGGCTGGGAGCAATTTGGATTATGAAGTGCTTTGGTTTAGTTTTCATCATGTTTCTTGTGCTTGGACTACACTGAACTTCCTGGATATATTTTTCATAAAATTTGAAAAACATTCAGCTATTATTTTTTCAAAAATTTTTGTTTCCTCCCCGCCTTTCCTTAGGGGACTCCAATAACACCTGAAGTTATTCCACAACTCATTTATGCTCTTTCCATCTTAAAAAAAAAAATGTGACTCTGTTTCATTCTGGATAGTCTATTGCTTTGTCTTCAAGTTCAGTAATTTTCTTCTTTAATATCTAATTGGCCATTAATCACATCCAGTGTATTTTTCATCTTAAACATTGTAGTTTTCATCTCTAGAAATTAGATTTGGGTCTATTTATAACTCCCAAGTCTCTACTAAGCTTTCTGAACAAGAAGAGTAGATATAATAACTGTTTTAACGTCCTTCCAGTCCCAGGTGCTCAATATTCATTCCCTGTTCATTTAGAGACAAAGTTTCCTATGCAGTTGCTTCTCTCTAGTGTAAACTCCGTTCATCATCTTGAAATTTTCTCTGAAGGGGAATATAAGATAAACAACAAATCCACCACTTGGTAGAACAGCTCCAGAACACTCAAAAGCAAGTACTTGCTTGGAACTTCCTAAATGTGTTTTCAGTGCTCATTCGTGCAAAATTAAAACCACCAGAAAACAACAAAAAGAGATAAATTGTTTCATAATACTCCATCTGTTTTTATGAGAAGCAACCAAAGAGTGTGCAAGTTGATATCTGGGACTTAATATAAAGGACAAATTCTCCAGAGTGTGTCAAAAGGTCAGAAAAAAATGGGTCTAGTCTTTGGCACTTTACTGCAAGCTGGACTCTGACCACTGACGCTTATGAAGACGACCAAACCTCTCAGGACCTGCTGAGCCTAATGAATTACATAAAAGGCAAATCCAGTTCAATAGTTTGGCTATCATCTGTAACGTGCTTTCTTCAATATCTGAAATCCAGCCATCTAGGGCTGCAGTCCGTGGCCATGCATAGTTAGTAAGAACATTCAAATCAGCTACACAACTTAATCCTCCACTGTAAGGAGAGAGTGGTGTTTTCTGTGGATTCCTGCTCGAATTAGGCAGATATGTGGACACCCAAGGTCTTGGCTGTCAAACGGCTCTTTGGCAAGGAGTCCATTGTCGATTGGGTAGGTAGCTCTTAATGATAAACACTATTCCTTTCCTTCTCCCAAATGCTGTGACATGCATTCCACGTGCCATCGCACACATCTTAGAGCATCAGCCGAGTCTTGAACCACAGTAAACGTATGGCTATGTAGCTCAGTTTCAGCATATGCAGTTCTCTGTCAAAAGGTGCTTAAGGGACCTCTGGGCTGGACTATAAAATTTTAAGTGCCTTGGATCAGATCAACACTGAGAGGCAGAGTTATGAGGTCACAGCCCAAACTGGCTTCCATTAAAATGTCAGATGATGCCTTGTCAGTTTGGAAAGCTACCATCAATAATGTTTTCAGTTACTTTCTTTTTTCCAGAGAAATGCATGACAGGTAAGTGAAAAAGAGACTTGATAAACAGCTGGTGGGATAGCAATGCCTAATGAATATCTCAAAAAGATGTGCATCTCCAAAATCAAAGCTGTGTACAAAAGAGTAGAAACGAAGTGCTCTGTGGTCAGTCATCAAGGCCAACTTTAAAGCATGTGTAGAAAAAGCAGCTGACCACATGCTGGGACTTAAAGAATGTTGAGGAGCCACTGAGCCCCCAATTTATCTCCCTTCCCTCGTGGGAAATTCCCTTAAAGAGACTCACTTCTGATTCCGAAAGGTCCTTTCCATGAAGGGTAACACATTTTAACTAAACTCATGAAAACAGATTAATTTTGGTCCCATTTGACTGCTCTGAAGCTCTGCCACATGCACGGGCCTGTTTGGTCCTGTTTAACAGGCACTATCCTCTCCCAGTCTTGTGGGAAATGAAACAGGATTTCAGTGACCGCCTAAGGTCTGTGCTGGGACCAGAACTGAGATTACAAGCGAGTCCATGAGCTGGGAAAAGCAGAACTTAGCCCAGGTGACAGCCCAAGAGTCTGAGGTAGAGTGACTGCGGGAAGCGAAGGTGCCATGCAGATGCTGGGGGCCACTGGGACGTCACAGCTGGGAAGGGGCACTGGGCGGTGAGGGGCAGCTGAGGACCCGGACACTTAAAAGCTCAAGTGCTCTCCAGCCAAATGGCTCTACTTGGTGTATCTTACACAACGTGGTGTAACAAACTGGACTCTCCCTGTCCTTCATTTCCTTCCACACCAAGGTTTCATCATCTCTGAAGGGGAAGCTCCACTTTATACCTCCCAGAGCTGAAACATCCCTGGAGGTTTGCCTGAGGAAGTGGAGTGCTATACATCTCATTGCAAAAAAGAAAAAATCCAGTGATCACTGAGGGGTTATCACACCCAAATACTTTCAGGATTATCTAAATTTGTGATCCCTCCGCCAGGAGCCTGACCTGGGCAGGTAAGCCTGAACAGTTTCCATAATAATAAAGGTTTATCTATCGAGGCCCTACTCAGCATGCAGCACCATGCCCAGGATCAACATATACCACTTAAGATCCCCACAGCCACCCTGGCAAGGCAGGTATTAACAGCACCTTAGAGATAAGACTGAACTTGGGGCCCCACAGTCAGTAAATGATGAAGCCGAGTGTCGACCCTTGGTCCTTCTGACTATAAAACTCTGCTCACAATATCTCGTCTCACTGAGCCGCAGACAGCTTTCAGTGTCTGATAACAGCAATGACAATAAAAAAATGAGTTTCAAATTGTAAAGGCTTAGAAATCAAGGTCTGGAGCCTTGGGGCGGTAGCGTTCTCTCCCGCCCAGAGCTGCATTAACCTCGGCGGGTCCCTGGATCACCAGCCTCCCGTCCCCACCCATGCCGTGAGGGCTGAACTAAGGGACATGTCTTGAGCTGGATGACTTTGGAGGACTGAGAGCCAAAACAAATATTTTGATTTTTTTTTAATCGCATTAAAGTGAACAGGGGATTAATTTCTAAGGAAGTTTAGCAACACAATAAAAGCCTATAAAATATAATTATAGGAACCATGTACTACAACATTAGGCACTGTTTCCTCATTTATCTTAACCACATCTCCGAAGCCGGGCCTGAGCCAGGTACACTCTGATGCTTCGCTGTAACATGACCCACAGTGGGGGGGTTAGAACTGGAAACACCAGAAGAACTTTATTACAATACCATGTCCCAGGGGCTAGGACTTCAAAGGCAGTAGACAATTTCCACGGATCTCAGTTTTCAAGGATCTCAATTTCCAAGGCGGAAAAGTAGCTCAGGAAAAGAGATTCAAGATTCTCAAAGCAAGTCCTGGCCCAGGCAGCCCCAGGTTGCTGGTCCGAAGTTCTACTTCTGGAACAGCCAGGCTCCCACAGGTGTCAGGTGTATTCAACTCAGACACAGGGTGCAGCGCGAGCAGGATGCTAACAGACACCACCCGATGCCAGGGAGAGGGGCTCTAGATCTCTTGCAAAGCTCCCATCAGTCCAGAGCTTCTATGAGTTTTAATGGTCTCCAGCTGGGAGCCACGGTTGGTCTCTTCTGGGTGCTTTTAGAAATTGCTGTTTTCCTTCCCAAGTCAGCATATTCTTCTTAGGAGATGTGCATGTGTGCCCCCTACCCCCAACACGCACACCAATAAAAGGAGATGCCAGGCCCTGAATCATCAGATATTCACCTGTCACAGGAGCTGATCTTCAATGTCCCTCCCAGCTCTGTAATTCTTTGAGCAAATGAGATGTTAATTCAACCCAAAAGGCTCATAATTTGAATTAATGCTCTTAAACTCTCTTAATAACCACATAATAGTAATAACAACATGCAGTGAGTGTTAGTTACATGCCAGACACTAATCTGAGCATTGACGTAATTTTTCTAACCTTCACAGGAACAAGGGAGAATTTACTATCATTTTCATTTTAGAGATGAGGGATCCGGTGCTCTGAGCCGTTAAGTGACTCACCCAAGATTACACAACTGTAAGCGGCAGACCCTCTGCCACTGGAGTTCCGGCTCTCAGCCTTTATACGCTTTCTCATATCTCGGTTTCATCTGTTTTTACATACAAAGTACAAAGCAGTACTGCGTAGTGGCTAAGAGTGTGGCCTTAAGAGTGTGGGCTGTGGAGCCAGACTTCCTGGCTCCTCATCCACAGCTGACTTTGCAGGTAAAATGCTATGTGCTTAGAACAGTACCTGCACATAGCAAACACCCCAAACTGAGGAACTATCATGATTATTCTCTATACCGCTACCGTCAGCTAGGTAATAGCAGGCTGGACAGTCTCCAAGTGGAAGCATTGATTCATCGGTCATATTATTTATATACACACGCTTAATAACAGCTTTATTGACATATTATTCATGTACCACAAAATTCATCTCAGTTTAAAGTGTACATATAACTCAGTGGTTTCAGTATAGTCACATAGCTGTGGAACCCTCACCACTAGCTAATTCCAAGACATTTTCATCAGCCCAAAAAGAAATCCCTTACCCATCAGCAGTTGTCCCCCTTACCCCCACTCCTTCCAGACTCTGGCAACTACTAATCCACTTTCTGTCTCTATGGATTTGCCTACTCCAGATATTTCATACAAATGGAATCCTACCATAGAAATGGAACTCTATAAAGCCCCTGTGTCTGACTTCTTTCACTGAGCATAGTGTTTTGGGGGTTCATACCTATTAGAGCATGTATCAGCATTTCATTCCCTTTTTTTAACTGAGGGGAAATTTACAATATATAAGATTAACCATTTCAAGGTGAACAATTCAGCAGCAGTTACTAAATTCATAAAACTGGACACCCTCCACCTCTCTCTAGCTCCAAACACTCCATTCTGTGGATATAACTCAATTTTTTTCTCCATTCGTCATTCATCCATCATGAATATTTGGTTAGTTTACCCTTTTTGGGTATTATGAATTATACCATTATGAATATTCATGTACTGGTTTTTACATGGACATGGTTTTAATTCTCTTGGATATGTACCTAGACTAGAACTGGCAGGTCAGGTGGTAATCCTATGTGTTGTTACATTATTTTTAATCTTTGTGCTAAAAATCACCTCTCTTTTCCACTACTACCAATCGGCTTGGTGAAATATTAAGAAGTGAAAATACATGGACACGGAAAATACATGAATACATATGATGGATTCAAATCCTTGCTTCTTTCGTTTTCTCGGGGCCTCTCTTTCCTCATCAAGCAAATGAAAATAACAGCACCTGATCCAACTGGTTATTATGAGTCAAGCCCACTGCCTGGCTACAGTAAGTAAGTACTGAGGGAACGGCAACCCTCCTCGATTTTCTTGAGTATCTGTAAGATACAGAAAATCACAAAGACAATAACAATCATCTGTATCCCCATCACTCGAAATTAAGCAAGTGAACGTCTCAGCGCAGACCCTCAACCTTAATAACACATGACGCCATGTAAACTCTGGTCTTGCTTCTAGCTTCTTTCCCAAGAAGAGTGGACGCATCACCCTCAGGGGACCCCGACAATGCCAAGCCCCGGGGTGCCCTAACACCAGCAAGGAATGAGAGCGGCCAGTGAACAGATGGGCCTTCCTTTCTCCATTCCACAGATTCTCTCCGGGCACCGCGGCTGGGCCTCCCGGACAGGATGCGGTCTTCTCCCTTGAGATGGCCCGTCTCAAGAGGGATGGAGGAGAAAGAAATGTCCAAAATAACATGAGAAGTTCAGTGGCTGAGACAGAGTATCACAGAAGAACTAAGAACAAGCACCCCAGTGGACCTTCATTTAAGGCCCCAAACTTTCTTTGGGCTCTCTGAGTCTTTGCTTGCTTCTCCCCAAAAACCAACACAACCGACATTAAATATGAATATGGGTCAACGGTAATAAAAGGGCTCTTACTCTTCTTACACCAACTAAATATAAACAGGAAGCTTTGACTGGCAACCTGAGATGAGTGGCTACATGCAACACAGCGTCTAGCTTGCCACTGTTTGCAGAATCGTTCAATCTAGACGGTACAAGGCCTGAGAGTGCAGCGTCTGAGATAAACAGCTCCCAGAGTCTTACAGAGCAGACGCCCGGCAGGGCTCACGTCCGTACTCCCACACTTTCTGGGTTTTGCACATGGGCAACGACTCCCCCGGCCCCACTTCTGCCACCCTGTTCACTCCACTCAGAGTTTTCTCTCAAACTACTTCTTTTTCACTGTCCCTGAAGAGATCTCAAAGCTTCAAAATATAAAGAGTAGCTTCTGGAGTTCCCCATTTTGACTCAGGAGTAACAAACCCAACTAGTATCGATGAGGATGTGGGTTCGATCCCTGGCCTCGCTCAGTGGGTTAAGGATCCAGCATTGCCCTCAGATGTGGTGTAGGTCGCAGATGCGGCTCAGATCCTGTGTTGCTGTGGCCGTGGTGCAGGCTGGCAGCAGCAGCTCCAATTCAACCCCTAGCCCGGGAACTTCCATATACCACAAGTGCAGCCCTAAAAAGAAAAAAAAATAAAGAATAATAAAAACAAAAAGTAGGTTCTAAAGGGAAAAAAATCGGATCGCCTATCTTCTCTTCTCCTTACTCTGCAAATGAGGTAATTTAGGCTTAAAGAGAGAGGGCTCATAATTTGCCCAAGGTCACACAGAGACAGTGACAACCTGAGCCCTGTCCCGTTGAGCTCACTCCCAGGTCAGCTCCACAGTAGTTGGGACCCAGACTGGAGAAGTTTTCTGCCAGGGAGGAGGAATCCTTCTGTTACTAGCTTGTGCTTAGGCTCCGGGATATCCAGAAGGTCATGGTCATTAGCAAATACAAAATTCATTAAGATCAGGGTTAGGTTCTGTCCCTTAAAGACTTGATATTAACCTACTGAGAAATACTCTAAGAAAACTCTCTTTGGACTTCTACAGTCCCTATGACCAGTGATTTTTTTTCCAATTCATGAAAAAAAAATGGAGATCCATCAACTCCTGCTAAAGCTCCACCACCAGAATTCACACGTATAATTCCTTTCCCTTTTCAAGTGATCCATGCCCTGACTGTTTAATGCGCTGAACAGTCGGCTCCCGTGGGAGTCTCTGTAAACGCGGTGACCACACAGCGCAGTAAGGGCGCCCAACAGCTGAGGTTCAGTTCTGGGCCCAGTAAGAGCCGGCGCGGCCTGTGTGTAATTACCAACACAGGCACAGCTTTCAAGAAATGGCCCAGGAGTCCCTTAGGGAGGCTCACAGATCCAAGGTTAATAAAGGCGGTGGGCAAGTTCACACTTCTTCTCCGATCCCTGACCTCCAGTGGAATCGCTCAAAGATCCAAATTTCAGGGCCCACGTCGCTCCGGCGGCTCTGGGTATGCGCGAGCTTCCCGGCGAAGACGCGGCTCCCACGCCCCCTGGCGGCGGCGGCCGGCACCGCAGGAAAACGTCCATTGGTCTCCACTGTGTAAAAATCCCCTCCGTCCCACGTTGTTGTGGCCCCAGACGGAGTGTGACTTGCCCAGGGCCTAATGTGAAATTCCGGGTTTTGAACGTGCTCAGGGTACCAAAGAACCCTACTGTTTACATAAGAAGCCCGAGTGTTGTCTACTCTGTTAAAGGAGATGGATGTTTTCAAGACCTCCTGCGATTTCCAGCCAGCTCTGGGAGCCATTCTATGCAAACCAAGGCACCTCACAGCGCCCCAGGGTAGACTTAGCCTTTCTGGTGCAGCAGCCGCAGTCTCTGCAGCTGGGAGTGCCTATACAGACGACACAGCAGCCCTAGTCTGCAAAGCAAGCACCTGACAGCAAAGGAGAAAAAGAACTGGCAGCTGAAACAGAGGTTCCACCCTTTACTCCTTCTCTTAACCGGGGGGGGGGTGTACCCATGTGAGGATGAAGGGCATTAAGGGGCAAGTGCTTAGTGGGCATTCAGAAAGTTTTTTAAATGCAGCAATTGTTATTAACCATTTACTACTACTATTCCAGAACCCCGCACATAGTAGGGGTTTAGGAATCCCCCTCTAGGGAGGCTGTGGTGCATCCTGCAGGGCAGACACAGTCCTGTGCCTCGTGGATCACGGGACTGGGCAGGGAGGCCCAGCCAGGGTTCAGCACGGCTTCCTGCTCTTCTGCACCCAGTCCCAGCGTGACTGGGGGAAAGCGGCAGAGCCAGCTCCCACACCCTCCCTCTCCCCAGAACGGTCTGTGCTCTGCTCCCGCCCCCAGAGAGCTCTGAGCTTTCCAAATATGGATGCTTTTTTCATTCCCTTAGCCTCAGGAACACTTGGGGGAAGAAAATGAACACCAGACATGGTTTGGAGATGATGGAAGCCAAGGGATGGCTGATGGCAGCATGAGCACTGCGCAGGGGGTCGGGAGGCCTGGCTTTAAAATATTAGGTGAGCGTTTATAACCTGGCCAGTTTGGTACAAGTCTAGGCCCCAAGGAGATCCTAGAAGTAAGGACCCAAACCCTAAGAGTGAAAAATACAGCGGCTAGCATAAAATGCAGGGGAGAAAACTGCATTAAGGAGGCCCAAGGAGGCCCTCACCTTCAAAGAAAATGAGCCATGGGAGACAGGTTCTGAGCAAAACAACCTGAAAGACAGTCCACAAATTAGGATGATCCAACCTGAAGGTGAGTGTGGGTAGCAGAGTTGGAGACAAGATTATTTGTTATTAAAAATCAGGCCCAAATCAGAGTCTATTTTCATCTACAAATGGAAAGCATTTCAGAATATACTAAAAACACTGTGCTTTGGCTTAAGCACCCTGTGTTGTTCAGGATAGAGTGGCCCTGGATGCCAGGGGCAAAGGTTTAAAGAATAATCCCAACACAAGTCCCCCTGGGTGGCAAGCACTGTCCCCGGTGCAAAGGCCCACGTACACAGCCAGCAGTTTAGAGGTGGCCCAACCTCGGAGCCCACCCCAGAGCAGGTGCGTGTTTGCTGCTTTAATGAATTAATTAATCCTACAATCTACTCTGAGAGAGGCAAGTGGCAGATGGGAAGTAATTAAACAAAAAACAAATGCCAAGCTGGGTGGTACTGAACTATAAATAGAGGTGGGTGGGATCAGGGGAAGGAGAGGCTGAAGTGGGCAGTGGAGCTGGCGGGGTTGTCACTGAGGTGTCACCGAGGGTGGACTCCTCCCAGGGAGAAGGAGAGGCTCCACACTGGAGGGAGAAGACAAGCGACAGGCGGAGGTGGGAACAGGCCTGGCAGGGGCGAGGCAGGTGGGCGGGCAGCCGGCAGGCAGCCTGGAGCAGAGTGCGGGTGGGACAGAGCGGGACACGGGCCTAGCCTGGCCAGATCAGGACAGAGCCTCCGGAATGGGGAAAAATGAACGGCCGTGTCTGGACTTGTTACCGTCAGCAGAACTCTCAGGAACCCGGGCTTCAGCAATTAGGGCAAAGGTAACAATGGCCATCCACTGCTGACTTACCTTAGCATGCGTTTTCCCTTGTACATTAAACCTCAGGCTGCTTTCTGCCTTCATCACATTTTAACTTTGACCTACTTAAGAAGAGAAATCGGAGTTCCCGTCGTGGTTCAGCAGAAACGAATCCGACTAGGAACCATGAGGTTGCAGGTTTGACCCTCGGCCTTGCTCAGTGGGTTAAGGATCCGGCATTGCTGTGAGCTGTGGTGTAGGTTACAGACGCGGCTCGGATCCCGCGTTGCTGTGGCTGTGGCGAAGGCCAGCAGCTACAGCTCCTGTTAGACCCCTAGCCTGGGAACCTCCATATGCCGCGGGTGTGACCCTAAAATGACAAAAAGACAAAAAAAAAAAAAAAAAGAAGAAGAGAAATCTGCCACAAATGTACCAGTGCTCATGGGTTTTAGGCCCCGTAAACCCCAGGGGAAAGTGCTCTGTCACCTGCGTCCCTCCTCCCTTCATGAGCCCAGAGCTCCCCTCTTACCTGCTGCCACTGGGCTTGCAGGTAGAGCTCCCCCTCTTATCTGCAGGCACTGGGCCTACAGGTAGAGTCCCTCTCTCACCTGCTGGGCTTCTCGCCTTCCTCACTCTGTGGTCCTCAGAGTGCAATTCAGCCCCTCCTGCCTTGCAACCAAATCTAACACACAGTCAGTTCTCAAATCCTGACCAACAAACCAATAGCCTAGAGACCTACAGTATGCTGAGCAGCAGCCCAGAATTAGACTGGTTCCCTGGACAGTACCCCCTTGTGGTCCAGAGGTATCATTACCAAGTTAGATTCCAGCCCAGTATCTTACCTGGCCCTTCAGAGAAGCCTGGTCCCCCACTCCTGTCATCCTGACCCAGTTTGACCACACATTACGTGCCCAGGGAACTAAGGTCAAAACCTCCTGGCCATCTCGACTCCTTCTTCTATCAGCTTCCCACACCAGTTCCTCAACACGCACACCATCTCCCTGGCCTGTGGCAACCCCAGCTTTGGCAACATCTGTCAGGCTCCAGCTAGGACCAAGGAATCACTCTAGTTCTTTCAAATAAAGGAGAGTTAATGTATGGAGATTGTCTACATAAGGGAAGAAACAGGTGAGAATGGTATGGCAACCCAGAATTCTGCCACAGCCGAAGGCCACTGACATCCCCGGGCCTGGAAAGGACAGAGGGAGGAGGTGAAGTTACATGGGAAGCTGGGTTATTGGGTGGGAGACAGAACGCAGCAGAAGCACCCTAATGGGAGCCGATACCGCAGAGGGAGGTTTGTCTGACTGCAGCTGGAGCGAGACAAGAAACACAGTTGTGGTCAAAGGCGCTGCCTGGGGTAGAAAGGGAGAAAAATATCCTGGCTTCTCCCTCCTCTTGCCCTCTAATTTCCGGCCAGTGTTTTCTGCTGGCTCAGTCCAAGCAGAAGCTAAATGACTTGGACCCTTTGAAACAGTCTGCAAAAGTCAGGTCCCCTGAAATCAGAACCGAAGCCAGCTCACCTCCCCAACCAGTCTCCTTCCCCATAATCTTTAATTCCTTCTAATCCATTCTTCAGAACGGAGAACTTCTTGCTTATGAACTTAATTGTCATTCCTCCTGCTTAAAACCTAGCTGTGGCTGGCAGTTTCCTAGCAGGAAAAAATAGGACGCATCCACCAGGCTGATGCTGTCAATCAGTTGCAAATATGAGGAGCGCTGCTTGCCTTGACTACGACGTACTGAGTTTATAACATGGGCTGAGCTGCTACTCCAGGTATTACCGTAGAAGAAAAGAGACTATCCCTAAGCATCATCCACCCAGAAAATGTTAAGTGGCTAAAGTTCACTCCTTTCTGACCAGGACTGTTTGCCATGAGCAGAGGCTCGGGGCTCCAGTGAAAAGATGCCAGGTAGGAGTTCCTATCATGGCTCAGTGGTTAACGAATCTGACTAGGAATCATGAGGTTGCAGGTTCGATCCCTGACCTTGCTCAGTGGGTTAAGGATCCAGCATTGCCATGAGCTGCAGTGTAGGTTGCAGACGTGGCTCTGATCCCGCATTGCTGTGGCTGTGGTGTAGGCCGGTGGCTACAGCTCCGATTAGAGCCCTAGCCTGGGAACCTCCATCTGCCATGTGTGCGGCCCTAGAAAAGGCAGTAAGACCAAAATAAATAAATAAATAAATAAATAAGAAAGAAAAGATGCCAGGTAGAAGAAAGGCTATTAAAATCTATTAAAACAATAAAGATGATTAAAATCCATTAAAACAATAGAGGATCAAGAGAGTGAATTAGTGACCAAAAAACTTCCCACAAAGAAAAGCCCAGGCTCAGACAACTTACTGGTAAATTCCACCAAATGTTTAAAGCAGGATTAACACCAATCCTTCACAAACTCCTCCAAAAAGCTGAAGAGGAAGTAACACTTCACAACTCACTCTGTGATACCAGGATTATCTTGGTACCAAAACCAGACAAACGCATCCCAAGAAAACGACACCATTATGAATACAGACATAAAAATCCTCAACAAAATATTAGCACACCTAACCCAGAAATATATAAAAAGGATTATGAACTAGGCCCAAGTGGGATATAGTCAGGAATATTAACCTACTGAAATCAATTGATATAATAAACCCTGTCAGCAGAATAAGGCACAAAAGTTATGTAATTGTTTCAGGAGAAAAAGCATCTGGCAAAATCTAACACCCTTTTATGCCAAAAATACTCCACGAACTAGAACTAGAAGTGAACTTCTGGTAAAGGCCATTTATGAAAAACCCATAGCTAACATAGCACTTCCTGGGGAAAGAATGAAGCCTTTCCTCTTAAGATAAAGATCTGGTCACTTCCATTCAGCATTGGATTGGAGGTTCTATCCAATGCAATTTGATAACAGAAAGAAATAAAAGGCATTCAGATTGGGAAGAAAGAGGTAAAATTATCCTGTTTACGGATGGCATGATCTTATATATAGAAAACCCTAAACGATCCATAAAAAATTATGAGAGCTAATGAATGAGTTCAGCAAGGATAGAGGAGAAAAGATCAATACGGAAAAGTCAATTGTGTTTTCTATAGACTAGCAAAGACGATTCCGCTTGTGATGGTGTACAAAAAAATAAAACTTTGGAATAAATTCAACAAAAGGAATATAAGACACAGTGCAGGCAGGAAAGCACACAGGTACAGCTGTTTTGCAGGACAGTCTGGAAATATTTCTCTTCTGACCTAGAAACTCCACTTCTGGAAACCTCTCCTGGGAGGTCATCAAGGATAAGCACAAAGACCAGGCTGAACGGGCATGCATCACAGCCTTACATGTAACGGAGAAAAGCTGAAAACAACGTACATTTCCCCCAAATAGAGCCTTTTTAGTTAAATATATACCATGGCTTATCCATACAATGAAATGCTGGACAGCTGCTAAAATGTTGCAGAAATGTATCTGCTATCACTTTCCTTTTTTTTGGTTTTTTTCTTTTGTTTTGTTTTGCTTTTTAGGGCAGCACCTGTGGCATATGGAAGTTCCCAGGTTAGGGGTCAAATGGGAGCTACAGCCGCTGGCCTACGCCACAGCCACAGCAACGTGAGATCCGAGCTGCGTCTACAACCTATACCACAGCTCAGAGCAATGCCGGATCCTTAACCCACTGACCAAGGCCAGGGATCAAACCCACATTCTCATGGATCCTATTTGGGTGTGTTAACCGCTGAGCTACGAAGGGAATTCCTTGCTGTCACTTTCTGTGAAAAAGCAGTATATGTGATATCATCTCATTTTACTTAAAAAAAAAAGTCACATGCTGGGTAAGATCTGGAATGAAACACACTAAAATGTTAAAGGAGGTTGGCTCTGGGTGGATGGGGTGATGGATATTTTTACGTTCTTTTGATTGGTCTGTATTTCGCATTTTTATATAATGCGCATGCATTTTGCCTTTATTATATTAAGAATACTAAGGTAAAATTATGGAGTAAGAGGCAGGAGGTCAACCCAGGACAGCTAGAAGCACCACCCAAGCAAAGCAGCGTGACGGGTGGGGCCATGGGGAGAGCTGACGCTGTCACAGCCTCTGCTGCTCCCAGTCTCAGGAGCCTGCGAGCTCAGCCTACAGCTCCCTTCTGTTGACCTCTGACGTGTGTATGTAAAAGCTTTTCCCCCTTTTGTCTTATTCATTCTGCTCAGTACTCCTGCCGGAGTATTATTATCTTCATTTTGCAGAAAAGAAGAAGTGAAACTTGGATTAAATTACTTAAGAATCACAGAGCAGAATCAAGGCTTAGCAGGTTATCTGACACCAGAATCTCATTAATGACATCCCCGCTCCAAAGGAAAGGTTACACTGCAAAGGAAGGACAGCTCAGAAAGGCAGAAACAGTCCGCAGTCCATGGGCCTTGATCTGAACGCCTCCTCACCTCTGCGATTCGGGCTTTCCACCCTCTGCAGGGAGCGATAACGCCACAGGGTTTTTCTCGGGACAGGATGCAGTCATGCAGGTGAATCTGCGAGCATCACGTCTGACTCCTGGCAGGACTCCCTAAATGCCAATCCAGCTGGAACTCCCACCTCTCAGGGCAGCCGAACCCTGAGGCTGTGGCTCAGAAAGATTTCCAGATATAGGAATAAAGGCGGACTTTGTGCAGCTTCCATGGCCTGGCTCTGGCCATATCCCTGAGGCCAGAACAGTCATCTTTCTTCCCACGCATGTAAGGCTGGCTTCTTCATCCCCAGAGAGGCTCTTCTCCAAAAAGCCCCATCCCTTCAGCGTTACCTCCTGATGAGGTCTGGTCCCAAGGCCGTCTCCAGCCCACTGGGACTCTGTCACAGAGGAGTCACCTGGCCCCTCCCCAACTGTCCCTTCTCCCCCACCCCCACCCCCTGCAGGGCTCCCCTCCAAGAAGAAAAGACATAAAGAGCCCCAGTCTCTTTGATGAGAGGACTCCTACTCAGAGGAGCCAGGAGCCCCTGCTGGGTCATGGACACTGACCCTCCATCTGATTCCCCGAAGGGCCCACCCTCTTCATCATGGCCTTCGTGCGGGTCTGAGCCAGTTACAGGCCACACGTTTTGGCCACTGTAAATAACTACACAGAGGATGGGAATGTCACCTGAGTGGGGGTGGGGCTGGTGGGGGGGAACCAATAAGACCCGCGCTGAGACTTCTGAGACTTACACCTAAGAGAATCAGAATCCGGAGCCGCTGTACGTGGAGCCCGAGATGGCAAACAACACGGGGGAAGGGGTGCTGGTGGACATGGCCAGCCCGGACCCGAGCCACCACACACAGGCCCTAGGAGCAGCACACGAAGACCCCGGAGGACGGCACCCCACAGTGGAGAGGCCCCCAGCGGACACGTTTCTACTTTCCTGGGGGAAACTGGGATGCTCCTGGGAGACAGTATTCCAGGATGGAAAAATAAACTTTGAGGCAGAACAGTAAACTACCTTCGGGGGTCTGTGCTCACCTTGACACAGAGGGCTGGCAGAATTAGCCTCTGGGGAGGAAAAAAAGATGCAGCCTCCTTCTCCGTTATGTTTCATGGGTTGGGGGGGGAAACCCCTGCTTAAAGATACATGCTTCCTCTGTGGTCTCAACATGTGACAGCCTCTTGGGAATGTGACAATACTCAAGTCATAACCACCCACCCTCTGTAGAGTCTCCAGTTCTGTTGGTTTCATGCCTGTTTTCACCACCACCCAGCTGCCCAGGACCAAGCAAAGTGTTGGGGAGAAACCTCATAAGAGCCCCTCCGCAATGAATCATGTCTCTCGTGCTGATTTAACTGAATTTTGCTCTAGCAGGAGGCCCAGGGTAGATGGCAGGCGGTTCCAGGGCCCCCTTCCCAAAATGTCTGGTGGGTGAATGTTTTACGTCCTCGTCTTCTGGCCGAATGACTGACGATGCCAAGCTGAGGTCTGTGAGTGTGAGAAGACACCAGTTTTCAAGCCGAGGAGAGCAAGACTGAGACCCGGGCCTTCTTGGAGATGCGCTCTGTGTTTAAAGATGAGCGCTTACAAGCTTTGGGGGAACAGGCAACACTTCTAAAAGCCTCCTGAGAGCTCCCTTGCCCTTGGCACTGCCCACGGTAGGGGCAGGTGTCTTCGCTCCATCTTGACGCTGCGCCCTGAGACGGATGCTCACTGCCCACGGTGGGCAAAGCAAAGGGAGCTCTGGAGCCAGCCTCACAGGGCGGGGGAGCAGCATTTCCCCGGGGAGGTCGCTATCCAGCCGGGTCACCACCTCCCCGCAGCCGTCCTCATCACACCCGCACTCCGGGGCAGCGAGAGGCCCACCAGGTCTGCAGGCTCCAGAGAAGGGGAGGCCTTCGGGGTTGCCCCTGGCCTCTGGCCAGGAAGGGAAGTCCAGCAGACGGGACAAGCCCTCCTCCTTGATGCCTCCTTGATGGTTTCTCCTCCCCGCCATCTCTTCATCAGTCAGTGTGTTTAGCACGTTCCTTGCAAAGACGGTTCTCTGAGAATCGTGTGAATTGTTCTTGCCCTTGAACGACCTTCCTTGAATCAGCGGCTCCATCCCAGTGCGAACGGCCTCTTGTGATAAAACCGTAAATGTGGGGCCAACTTTAAAGACCTCTGGCTTCCTTCCAGGTCAGCCCTGGGCAAGACTGGTGAGGGGTAGGCTGAACTCCACCTGCGACCCCAGCCTTAAGCAACCCCCTTAGGGTACCCATTCCCCCTGCCCCAACCCCTGGGCACTCCCCACCATCCAACACCATCGCCAACTCTCCTCCCTAAGCAGCAGTCCCGGCCTCCGGTCTCTGCTTGATCCTGCATATCCTGAGCTAAATCCTCTGCCGGACAGAGTGTACACTACGGCAACTCTCCCCTCTCCCAGAGCTGGGTGTTACTGGGGCTTCTGAAGGGATCTGTCTATTTGGGGTCAATCCCAAGGGATACATAAGAACAAAAATAGCTGACCTTGTTCTGCCAGGCACTGTCTTAAGCGCTTTATATCCACTCACTCATTCCCTACCACCCCACGGTGTAGATACTATTATTATCTCTATTTTATAGATGAGAAAAGGGAGCCTGGTGAGGTGAAAGCAATTTGCACAAGATCCTCTAGCTAGTAAGTGACAAAGCTAGAGATCAAACCGGGGCAGTATGGCTCCAAAACCCCAAACTCTGAACCAGCATGTTGGAGGGACAATTTCAAACCCAGGAACCAAGGAGGAGTAAAGGAGGGGGCTCCATACAGCTCTCAACCCCGTGCCACCTTCTCCGCGGGGGCACAGACGTCATGCAGCTGGGCAGCGAAGCTTCCCACCAAGAAACGTCTCCACATCCTGGCCCTGCCTCCAGTTTACTGTGTGTCGTCAAGCAAGTCCCATCCCTTCTCTGGTACAGACTCCTCCACTGGGAAGTAAGACATCTGACAGTCCCGTTTATATTTTGGGTACAGTCTTGCTCTGCTTTGGTACCATGAAATCTGGAAAGCAAGTTTAACACCATGCTGCCGTTTCCAGGTTTAGACTTTCCCTCCTCTCGGGCACCAATCCCAAGCCTCGGGTCCCCTGCGTCCCCTTTCATTCACTGAAGCGCAGCCTACTTCTTCCTCCCTGTACCCTCCAACAGGTCCCGCCTGGGTCAGAGACCACGCTCCAATGGACATGGCCAATGAGAGGCTCACACGTCCACCCAACCTCTTCTTTTTCCCAAGTGCCCGTGGCTGTGGTCCCAGTGTAACACTTCACCCATGGACTGTCAGCAGAGCTGATGCGTCTTACTTCTGCCCACCCTAGGCATCTCGCTCTTTTCCTCTTTCTATGAGCTGTAACTCACCAGCCACCCCGCTTCAGCCATCCATCACACAGATGAGGGCTGTGCCCTAGCGGATGGGGGAGGGACAGCAAACGTGGAGAACACAGCTGCCCACCAGCCTTGACGGGTCAGACGGTGACAAGACTGCCCTCGTATTGGAGGGAACCTTCATTACAGCAGGCTCATGCCAAGGCTATTTATAAAAGCCATCGTGAGGAAGGCAAGCCACTTAGAGCCCCACCATCCTAGCTGCAGAATGCTACCCGATGTCCGGTAGATCTAAGTCCCAAAATAGACAGTGGCCATGTGTTCACTGTTCTCAGGCCTCCTCATTTGGGAAAAGAACATCTGTGGCCACTCGGTGTCCTGGAGATTTCACTTGATATCTCAATCTGTACCCAGAGTGAAGGTCTCTACTCACCTGATTAACCCAATTCTACCAGAAGCTAAACGGTTCCTCCATTTCTTCTGTTCTCATTCTGTTTTTCTACTTCAGTTTAAGAGATAGGAGGAAGGAGTGGGGGGTGGAGGGTGGATGGTGGGGAGTTAAGATCCACCTAGAGGTTCCCTGACAATGGAAGTGAGTTGAAATGTATAACCTTTGGGAAAGAGAGACGTGTCAGGCTGTTACAGTGTGACAGCAGCATGCTCTTACCGGCATTGACCACAATTGGGAGTGAGTCTGAATTATGGAAATACACTCAGGCTAGGAGAAAATGTTGCTGACAGGCTACGAGCAAAGGCACCGAGAATCACCTGAATTACATGAGAGGCATCTTGGTAGAAATCTGAGTAAGAGAACTTCTATGAATTTCAATCCATCACTGAGCATCGGTTATGCACCAGACACTGTGCTAGCTTCTAAGGATGGCAAACAAAACAGAGTTCTTGGAGTTCCTGCTGTGGCTCAGTGGGTTAAGAACTTGACTAGTAGCCATGAGGATGCAGGTTCGATCTCTGGCCTCGCTCAGTAGGTTAAGGATCTGGTGTTGCCATGAGTTGTGGTGTAGGTCGCAGATGCAACTCGGATCCTGCATTGCTGTGGTTGTGACGTAAGCCAGCAGCTGCAGCTCCAATTCAATTCCTAGCCTGGGAACTTCCATATGCTGCAGGTGCGGCCCTAAAAAACACACACACACACCCACAGAAAAAACAGAGTTCTTCCTTGAGGGGAACTCACAGACTGGCAGGGTGTCTGGTAACAGTAAAACTAATTCTAATACAATATTCATGTAATTCTAACCTATTGTGCTAGGATGGTGTCAAATGTGATGGCCTCTGAACGAGTGAGCCCCCGAGGGCTTCGGAGAAGGTGGGACCTGTGAACTTGAGGACCAGACTTACAGGAAGGAGCCTGGGCAAGAAGTTAAGGGGGGCAGGGGAGGCACAGGAGAGGTGGGGTTGAGGGGAGGGGTGCGGGCACACATCTAGAGTGTTCCCTAGGGACATGAATGTTTTCTACCTGTGGAAACCTTACCTGGCCCGAGCACATTCCGATGCACATGCCAACAGAGCAAAGCGATTAAGAGCATGGCCTTTGGGGTTGAACACTCTTCAGACTGAGTCCCCTCCTGCCACTCAGTAGGACAGCATGGGCTCTGGGACCAGCCAGAGCCACTTCTACTTTCCAACTCTGGGACCCCAGGCAGCGTATCTAACCTCCCTGTGCCTCAGTTTACTCATCTGTAAAATGGAAAGAATGGTAGTGCCTGCCCCACAGGGTGACTGTGCAGCTCAGCTGAGATACTCAAATAAAGGCCACAGCCCCTGGCACACAGCAGGTGCTGATATCATTCCTGGTAACTTTGCCCCTTTTCGCTTCCTTCGTAAGTCAGATATTGGAAGGATTACAGAGATGATAAAACCCTAATGTGGTGCTGGCCCACAGGAGGGTCTCATAACGAGTGACGTTGACTTCTGACTCCGACAAGCCGAGGCTAGCATCACCCGGCCAGAGGAAAATGCTCCTGGCCACGCCGCAAGAGCGGAGGTGGGGCTGCGTGGACATTCCTGGGTTCTAGCTCAGAGTCCTGATCCACTCACCCTCGGGAGGCCGTGGAAAAGCTGAGGTGACCCATGACAGTGCGCAGGTCAATTCTAAGGCCGACAACAGCATGCAGGTGGCACAGGGGAGGGGCGAGGGCTGGCACATGCCCATCCCGGGGGCACCTGCACCTGGCTCCAGCCTGTCCTTGCTCTGGGGCAAGGACGAGGCAGCTCTTTCCTTCTTCCCACAGAAGCCGGAAAGCCAAATCCATGACTGGCTGGTCCCGGTCTGGAGATGTGAGCCACTCGTTCAAAAGCGCTGGAAATACCAGGCCGGCGACACAAACCTGCCCTCGGGGCCTGCAAGCTGGTGGCTCACAGCTTCCGGATTCGGAGTGCTCTGTGCACTCACAGCCATCAAATCCTCAACGGCAGTCTTCCCTTAAAAATCCTCAAGGACCGTGATGAAGAAAGAAGCACCAAGAATATTCCTGCCCAGAGTCAGGACCAGGAGCCTTACCCCACTCCCCAGAGGACTGGCCTGTCTTTGGGCGTCTCCGGGAATTAGCAGGGCAGTTTCTCTGTGATTATAAGTCACTGCTGATGGTCGCCTTACCCAGCATTTACACCAGGTTTGCTCTGTGCCAGGCCCTGCTGTGAGCACTGTACCATCTCGTGGAATCCTCGTGACAAGCTGATGAGAGCTTGATAGATGGGGAAAGCGAGGTACAGAGACGTTAAAAGACTGCACAAGGTCACAGAGCAGGATGTGACGGAGGTGAGGGTTCTTCCCAGGCAGGTGGTTCAGGGCTGGCGCTCATGACCGTCGTTCCACACGCCCCTCGCCAGGGCGACCCAGGCTCTCAGGGCGTGGGAACTCCTGGGCTGTAGGCCACTTCCTCTGGGCAGAAGTGACCCTTCCCTGTCCTTGAACATGTGTGACTGCACAGGGACACAGAAGTCAGAAACTAGTCAGGACCAGGTCTCTCGTGAGACCTGTCAGCATGTCCCAAGGGCCAAGTCCTCAGTCCCATGGCTGTGGCCCACTGCTAACCACACAGCACCCAGGGCCAGCCTCGGGGACCAAGCCTCCCATCCTCCTTGCTCACTCTACATGGCAGCCGCCAGACTAAGCTGGTGGTGCCACCTGCGGACAGCCTGCCCACCCCCTTCCTCCCGCGCTGTCTCAGAGCCCAAATCAAGGTCTGAGCTCGTGGTGCAAAGCAGGCCTTAGAGCCATCCCTGTCCCCAACAGGCAAAGCAACTCCTGGCTACAGGGCATCAAGCCCCAGGTCAATTAGGTGACTGGAAATTGCCAGAGGAAGCCTCGATCTTTTTGTAAAATATCATTCCTGGCCCAAACGAACACACACACACACACACACACACACACACCCTCCCATAAGCCTAATGCATGTGAGGTGCCGACACACACACACACACACACACACACACACCCTCCCATAAGCCTAATGCATGTGAGGTGCCGAGTGAACACCAGAGAGAGACGAGAGAATCCAGTCATGTGACACAGACCCCAGCATACCCTCCACGGCTCAGACAGACGCAAACCCAGGCCCAGGCTCTCTGAACCCCTGAGGCAGCCTCAAAGGACTGCGGCCGCTGAACTGCCAGAGTGCCTGTCAAGAGTGACAGCGTCCCCCCTCGCCCACGGGGACACTAGAAGATTAATTAGGGGAACCTAAAAGCACCCAAGCGGGCTTCCCCCAGGGGACTGGTGATTACATCACCAAGCTGTCACAAAGCTCTTAAGCCCGCCTCAGCTGGCTTTGTTCAGCATTGCACGGTTCTGGAGGGTTGGCCCGCCCAGGACCCTGGCCTTTGTGGGGCCATAGCCACGTCGCGTGGTTTGGATGGTAGGTGGCAGCTTCTCTGCTTCTAATGGTCGCCGTATGAGGCCTCTAGAAATCCAACTCAAAGGGGCCTCCCCCTCTTGGAAGCCTTCCTGGACCTGCTGTGATCTCTCCTGCATCTGAACGCTGTTATCCAGGCCTGTCTTTTTCCATTTGCTGTTTTGTTTGGAGCAGACATTTTAAAATATCATTTAGTAAGCGCTTCACATGCATCGGTGACTTACTCCCCAAAACACCCTGAAGTCGATATGATTACACCCGTTTCACAGGGGAGGAAGTAGCAACCTGGAAAGGTCAAATGTGTGTCCTGCCTTTCTGTCTCCTTAGGGCCGCACCTGCGGCATATGGAGGTTCCCAGGCTACGGGTGGAATCGGAGCTACAGTTGCCGGCCTATACTGCAGCCACAGCAACGCGGGATCGGAGCCCAATCTGCAACATACACCACAGCGCATGGCAACACGGGATCCTTAACCCACTGAGTGAGTCCAGGGATCGAACCCACATCCTCATGACACTAGTTGGGTTTGTTTCCACTGAGCCACAGCGGGAACTCCTTTTCTGTCATTTCTTTCCCCAGGGGACAGCACTCCCTCACACCCAGGGCCGACTCTCCCCGTCTATGCCCCGAGCCTCTAGGCCCCCTGGTAAACACGGCATGACTGGCTGTCCCAGGGACCACTAAGCCTTAATTAACCCAGAGGTGGCAGTAAGGTATAAAAATGTGACCAGCCAACTGGTCTTACGATAAGGATCCCAGTATACGCCGTGTGGCATCTTATTTACCCAGGAAGGCCCTGCTTCAGCGGCACATTAATCATCAGGAAACTCAACTGACGTGCTTTTCCTTCAGGCATAACTGAGGAGCTGCAGCTCCGAGGAAACACCGTGTTGCCGGGCTTAAATTACCCAGTGCACGTGGTGGGGCCAACCCGGCGGCCTTGCCGGGGCTGCCGCCGTGCCCAACCGTGGGCTCCGGGGAGGCTCTGCGGCTCCAGGGAGCGTGGCCCAGGGCAAGTCCCCAGGGAGAGCAGGCGCGGGCCTCACCTTTGGTGGCGTAGGCGTCGGCGGCCATCCGCAGCCTGTAAGGGGGGACACCTGTCAGTGGCCAGTCCTCGAGGCCCACCCGGGCGTAAATGCTGAGAGCGGCTTCATAGTCTCCTTCCACGTAATCCAACTTGGCCATGATCAGGTTGGACTCCTGTAGGAATTCTGACTAGAAGGAAAAGGAGAGAAGACGTTTTCCTACCAGATGCTACGAGATGCTTCCGCGGGCGCGTGCGGGAGCCTCCCCAGCGGTACCGTTCACAGCGGCCCCCGCGTGGAAGCGGCCTGCACAGCCGGCAGCTGATGAGTGGGTGAGCAAAACGCGGCCTCGCTGCAGATATTTCAAGAATGAAGTCCTGACCCCTGCGACGGCGTGGGGGAACCTCAAAAACAGGACGCCCAGTGAAAAAGCCAGTCGCACGGGCCGCATATTGGCCAGGATGGTCCAGTGTATTGAGGCGGAAAGGCGGGTTCGTGTTGCCTCGGGCTGGGAGGCTGGGGGCAGGGGAGGTGACGGCTGATGGTGAGGGGTTTATTTTTGGGGTGATGGAAATGTTCAAAAATTGATGTAAGGATGGCACAGCTCTGCGAATATTCTAGAAACCACTGACTTGTACATTTTAAATGGATGTAGCATATGGCACGTGAACTATATTTCAATGAAGCTGCTGTAAAGAGGCTCCCCCGGGTCTTCGGCTGGGCCCAGAATGGAAGGAACGTGTTACGAACGAAACACATGAGCACCTGTCTCAGAAAAGGAAGCTCCGCGGACATCCTGGCAGGTCCTGCCCACAGCACTGGTGTGCGCTGCAGACTGTGAGCCAAATAGCCGAGGAGGGAGGCTTCCTAAATTGGTGCAAAAATCAGGATTTGCTTTCTTTTCAGGAACAGACTTTTCTCACTGAGCCACTCCAGCTTGTTGAGGTCACTGACCTGGGTCCCCTGCCAGAGGCTGCAAGTTCTAACAGTCCTCGGCTGGGCCCGCCTTCCTCTCCATCAGGAGGGCCAGTCTCATCCTCGGCCCTTCCCCCACCCCCGCTCATCAGCGTGGAAAGAAGAGGCCACCCAGCCACCTACATAAGGAATCGGAGTTATCACCCTCTCCCAGGCTGTCTCCTTGACACCCTGGCTATACGAGACCGGATTTTTCAGCGTACAGAAGCCGCACTGCTCTTACCCACGGCTGAGACGGGGTGGGCGACACCCAGGTAACCACAGCCACCGTGGTCGGCTTCCAGGCCTTCCTTGAAAGGGGGCACTGGAGACGACGAGAGAGTGGGCACAGGGACAGAAGGGAGCGAAAAGGTGTTAGGAGAGGCCCCGGGGAGCGGCCCCAAGGTAAGACATCAGAATTATATTTGGAAACTGAGAAAGAAATAGGAGCCAACTTAAGAAAAGGCAAAAAGAGTTGTGAAAAAAAAAAAGCATTGCCCACAGGGCTCCTCCAGCAGGGTGGAGGATGAGGCAGCCTTGGGTGTATTGAAGAGTCTTCCTAGGAGATGCTGCTGCTCCTTTCTCTTTCCCCAGAACTGAGAATCGCTGGCTTAAAAGCAAATTGAAGGGGGAGGGGGAGGGGGTGGTGTTTGCCAGGTACTCAGCTTCTGCTTGGAATGATGAAACCGCTCTGGAGATGAATCATGGGGACGTGAATGCCAATGCAGTTAAAGCCACTGAACTGTGTCCTAAATAACACTTACAATGGTGAAATTTATGTTACTCATATTTTATCACCAGGAAAAAAAAATGTTTTAAAAATTAAACCTGAAAAAAAATTGTAATTGAAAAAAAAAAGTAAACGCGAAGGGCCAGATGGAAAACACGCAGGAGCTTGAAGGCAGTTCCAAGTGTCAAGGCAGGGTACTGGCTGCACAGGGAGAAGCTTGCCGGGCGAGTCCACTCTGCAGCTCGCAGCGCATGGCCCAGGTCCCTTGGCTATGGCGGGCGGGGGGCACAGCTCCAGCCTGGTGCCCTGCTACCCTGCCCGGGACAAGCACAACTCTGCTGACTTGAATCAGAAGCAGCATCCTGACTCCTGGTCCGGGCTCTTTTGGCCCCCACCGCTACCCTGCTCTGGGCTCTCCAGCCTCAGTGCACTTGTGTTTTGAGGGCGCCAGAGTCCAGAGCACAGGGCTTTTGCTAGCTCCCAGCGAGGAGACACTGAAGGTCAGAGGAGAGGAAGTTTCGCATCAACAAGTGTGAATGGGACAATCTGTACAAGCAAGAGCAGTGTGACTTCGGAACATTTCTATAAGGCAGAGGAAGCTAAAAAATGGCAATGGGAGAAAATTCTCGAGGTAGAACCAATACAATAGCGCAAAAAAAAAAAAAAAAAAAGACATGTATCTAGGCGCTGCTCAGTTGTGAAAGAACCTCTACACCTGAGACTCAAAATGACCTGACATGTGAAGCTCATAGACGCTAAGTAACTTCCCAAGATCACACAGCCTATGAATTCACAACTGGAAAGCAAACTCAGAATTCTCAGCTGAAATTTAATGTTCATACTACCACACTGGGTTGTAGAGGATGAAAAGAAAAACAACTGAGAGCATCTGGTAAAATAAAAGGTTAATTTTTCCAAATGAAGTTGGGAGGATTCAAAGTGGGATAGAAACTAGACAGGTGTCAGGCCTGGACTAGGGATCTTCAACCCCTACCCCCAGCATACCTTATACCTTCTGGAAGGACACCTGAGTCTACTGGATGTCACCGTGAGGTCCCTCTCCCCCTTTCCCACTGATGAGGAACCACCAATGTCACCAGAACCATCTGAGTTAAGAACAGCTGACATGGAGACAACTGTCCCTGAGTCTGAAGAAAAGTATGGCATGGCCCTTTGAAAGACTGAAAAGGGACAGAGAAAACACTTGGTTTTTGTTTTTTGGCCATGCGTCCAGCATGCAGAAGTTCCTGGGCCAGGGATCAAACCCCAGCCAGAGCAGTGGCAATGCTGAATCCTTAGCCACTAAAGCCACCAACACTTGGTTTTTGAAGGCCCAGATGCAGCACCACATCCGTGAGAACTTGGGCTTCCCAGGTTAAACCGACGCACTCAAGCCAGGCTCAAAGGGGCCTGTGCTGTGGAGACAGACATACACAGAGGCTGTTTTGAAAGGAGGCTCTCTATTAGGGTTTCCAGAAGCCTCTGGCTACAAAACTGAAAAACACTAACACCAAGTCCCCAACAGCAACAGGGCCAAGGAATTGACCAGATGACCAAGAGGAAGGACATCTCAGAACGAAAGCTCACAGGCTTGGAGCAGGTAGAAGCTGGGAGGGTTCAAGCTCACCGCCCCCAACATCCCACCCCATTCTAACCTACAGGAACAAAGCCCCAAAGAGGAAAGTGACCTCCTGGGGTCACAGAGCAACTTGGAAATAGGCACAAGTTTCCAACACAAATAAGAAAGGTCAAGCCAGGGAAAACATGGATTCTTGGAGGAAATGTACACAAACACGTGAGTAAAGACCAAAGAAACCCTGGAGGATTCTGGGATGGGAAGAGGGGGAAAAAGGAAACAGAAACTTTCAGCTCGACAACAACAAAAACCACCCTGATTAAAAAGTGGGCAAACGACTATAAAAGATACATCTCCAAAGAGGATTTGCAAATAGACAATAAGCACGTGAAACGATGCTCAGCATCACTGACCAGTAGGGACATGCGTGCAAACCAAAGCCCCAGTGAGACACCACCTCTAAACTCTGACGACAGTTAGTATCCAAAAAAAGAAAACAAACAGAAAATAAAACAATGAGTGCTGGCTAGGATGTGGAGAAATAGGTACCCTCACGCACTATTGGGGGGAATGTAAAATGGTGCAGCTGCTACAAATAACAGCATGGTGGTTCCTCAAAATATCAAACATAGAGTTACTATATGATCCAGCAATTCCATTCCTGAGTATATTCCCAAAAGAACTAGAAGCAGGATCTTGAAGAGATATTTGTAAGCCTACATTCACAGCAGCATTATTTACAATAGCTAAAAAAAAAAGAATGCGACCCAAGTGTCTACCAACAGATGAACGGATAAATAAAATGTGGTAAATACAGAGTGGAACACAGTGGAAGACATTCAGCCTTAAAATGGATGGAAAAATCTGACACATGCTAAGACATGGATGAATCCATAAAGACATTATGCTAATCAAATAAGCCAGTCACAAAGGGACAAGTACTGTAGGATTCCATTTATAAGAGTTATCTAGAAAGTCAGATTCATACAGACAGAAAGCAGGATGGTGGCTTCCAGGAGTTGGGAGGAGAGGAGAATGAGGTGTGAGTTTTCAATGGGTACAGGGTCTCAGGTTTGCAACATAAAAACAGTCCTGGAGACGGACGGTGGCTACTGTTGTACAAGAACATGAATGTACGAACACCACTGAACTGCACGCGTAAAAACGGTCAAATGGTAAATTTCATGTTATGCGTATCTTACCACAACGGGAAGGAAGGAGGGGAAGGAGGACGGGAGGAAAGAATTAAGACGTCAGAGCTTTAAAAGTTCACTGAAGGAGGAGTTCCCACTGTGGTTCAGCAAGTTAAGAACCTGACTAGTATCCACAGGATGAGGGTGGATCCCTGGCCTTGCCCAGTGGGTTAAGGATCTAGTGTTGCCAGGAACTGCAGTGTAGGTTGCAGATGCGGCTCGCGTCCTGCGTTGCTGTGGCTGTGGCCCAGGATTTGACCCCTAGCCTGGGTACTTCCATATGCCACAGGTGCGGCCCTGAATAGAAAAAAAGAAAGAAAAAAGGTTCACTGACAGAGTTCCCTGGTGGCGTCGTGGGTTAAGGATCCAGCATTGTCGCTGCTGTGGTGAGGGTCGATGGTGTGGCGAGGGTTCGATCCCCTAGCCTGAGAACTTCTGCACACTGCGAGCATGGCCAAAAAAAAGAAAAAGAAAAAATTCACTGAACACTGCCCTTTCAATAGTAAATACATCCTAGATTTTAAAAGGACCCTAAAGAAGCTGATGGAAATGATGGAACGCGGCCCTCTGAATGAGACTGACTTCAGGAAAGTGAGAAGGGCCAGACTCGAGGCCAGGGAAGTGTCCAGAACCCAGTAAGTGAGCTGACGGGGTGTGGACGGGGGCAAGGGGACCAAAGGCAAGATGAAAGAGGATTCAAGAAAGCTGAATATAAACAGCGACCAGAAAACAGGGTAGACGAATAGCCAGGCGGGGCTTAGGGCTTCCTGTGTCCAGAGGACTGGAGTCACTGCTCAGGCAGAGGGAAGTCCCCGCCCTGGTTTCCTCCCACACCTCTCAAGGTGCCACGGCAGAGCGGCCTGGGATATTCACGAGCCATATATTTTTGGTAGGAAATCATGGCGGTGTAAGTGACACCGCTGTCTCTCTTTTCAGTGGAACCAAGTGTCATACACGATAGCTTTATTCAAGCTCCTGGGGAAGATGAGCGCCATTTTTCAGGATTGTGGGTCATCAGAGACTGTCATCAGAGGGACCTCATCGAAGCCCCCACGGAGTGGTCGGCCAGCCAAGGGCTGACACACCAGCTGCACAGGTGGCAGCCTGCTCCTAGGAAGACGGTCCAGCGTGCAGGTGTCCTCCGCCCACCGCCCAGCTGTCCCAGCGCATCCTTCCCGGCCATGCCGCCTGGAGAAGATGGAGCCAGCGTCTCCCCTGACCCCTCATCCGAGAGGCCCACGGTACCTTGAGGTTCCCTCGGTCCAGGGCTGCGGTTAGATGTTTGCGGACCTCAGTCAGCTGGGGCCTGGGGCCTCGGGGACTGGCCCCCTGCCGCAGGGGGTGTTCCTTCAGGTACTGTTCCAGCTTCGACTCCCCGAGGAGGAGTTCTGCCATGTCATCTACAAAGGACACAGTGAGAAGCCAAATTGGAGCAAGGAACGGTCTGTGCGGGGGACCCCCCCCCCCCGCCAAGGATCTCAGGACCATCTTCCAGCGAATGCTGTTCATTTGCAAAGAATGTCCCAGAGTACGTACCCAAAAGGGCAGCAGTTCAAGCACTCAGTCATCCCTCTGTCCCATATTTACTGAACTAAAAGATGGATACACATGAACAAGGAGGGAGCTCAAGTTCAGTGGAAAACCCAAGGCTGTCTAATGATTTATTCGGCATGGCCTTTACAAAACACACAAACCCCAATACTCTGTATTTTCCAAAGATGATACGGTGAAATCTTCCAGCTCTTTCATGTTACAGGGCCTTATACACGGACCTGAGCTGGTAGACTGTCTTGTGTGGTCAGATTCTTAAAACGAGTTTGTGTCAAAATGACCTGAACGTGTGCAGTCTGTTTCTGCCTAAAAGTCAAAGCTCTACAGACATGGGAATAGTTGGGAATGTTTGTATGAAGGTTTTATTCCTAAGACCTCATTACTTATAACTTTGTTAATGTCTGTCTTGGCTTGTTGATTGGAATAAAAACCTCACTCCAAGAACACTTTGGAATCAACCAGACTGTTCTGAATAAACCCAGAACAATTCATACCCCAGCCTGAACATGGTCTTTTTCTTTTTTTTTTTCCCAGTGTTTTTGGAATATGGAAGCCCCTGGGCCAGGGATCGAATCCGCGCCGCAGCAGTGAGCCAAGCCTCTGCAGGCAAACACCACATCCTTAACTCACAAGAGAACTCCTATTTTTTTCTGTGATGGGACAGAACGTAATTGTATTAAAACATAAGTGAAGTTTTTAAAGGCCTGGAGGGATATGCCTCAAACCCATAGCAGTAGTTACCCCTGGGGTATGTGGAGGGGACAGCCATGGTGGTTAGGGGCCAAATGGACTTGTTTTGTCTGTAACGGCTTGGCCCTAGAAAAGAGAATAGATTCATACAATCTAAAATTAACTAAAAAAAAAACAAAAAAACACAGAAGACCTACTGAGATTTGGGAAGTAGGTCCACCGAAGGCCAAAAGCTGTAACGAGAGCCTTTCTACGCACTCTGGTCAGAGGCCCAAAGCTGCCGAACCCGTAGTTCTCAGCAGTGCCTCTGAGCGCAGGGGAGCTGAAAATAAGAGATGAGACCGAGGGTCCTGGGAGGAGCCAAGCAGCACCAAGACTGGGCTGATGTAGGCGACTGAACACAAGAATTCTTTAGCTGTCCACGAAGCGAAAGGACACCAGGCAGGCCCCATGGCCGTGTCCACACTGAGGACAGTGAGGCCGTGTCTGCACAGAGCCTGAGACACAGAGGGAAGCCCAGGTAGACAGGTGGCCCAAACCACAGCTGGGGATGACAGTAATGGGCAACCTTCTCCCAGAACATGAGCTCTTCCTGAGAATAAAATCCGGCTACTAAAGAAATCCGGGGGAGAAGTGGGTTGAGAATCCAACTGCAGTGGCTTGGTGTTGCTGCAGCTGAGGCATGGGTTGCAGTTGAGGCTCGGATTCAGTCCTTGGCCTGGAAACTTCCATACGCCCCAGGTGAGGAAGGAAGAGAGGGAGGGAGAAAGGAAAGACATGCCGACATGTAGGCAGAGGCCTGACGGTGAGAATCAAAGCATCTGCATATAGAAATACTAAAGGCCTATGAGAATAACAGAATAGAATATGACTATAAACCAAAATGCTGCAAAAACAATACTACGTCAAAAACTGGGAGGAGCTACTGAGGGCCACGTCCTCATCTTTCAAAACACTGTAATAAATATTTAAGGAAAAGAAAACAAACATGACTCCAATCTTTTAAAAACTTCATCGGACTCTTTAGGAAATGTGTCACACACTAAAAGCATTTATTTGGGCTCAGTAATTCCTTCAGATTCAGTTTCTTCTTTCCATGAACACTTATTAATACTTTACTTTCTCAATAGAGCACTACTGTCCAATAGAAATATACGCAAGCCACATGTAACTTTAAAAATTTTAGTAACTGGAGTTCCTGTTGTGGCTCAGTGGAGACAAACTCAAGTAGTACCCATGAGGACTCAGGTTCAATCCCTGGCCTCGCTCAGTGGGTTAAGGATCCAGCGTTGCTGTGAGCTGTGGTGTAGGTGGCAGACATGGCTCAGCTCTAGCGTTGCTGAGGCTGTGGTGTAGGCTGGCAGCTGCAGTTCCGATTCAGCCCTTAATCTGGGAACTTCCACATGCCACACCTGCAGGCCTAAAAAAAAAAAAAAAAAGAGGAAAAATTAAATTTAGTAGCCATATTAAAAAGACAATTTTAATATATTTTATTTAACTCAATATATCCAAAATATTATCAGCTTAGCAAGTAATCAGGAATTTATTGAGTATTTTACACTCTTTTTCATTTTAGGTTTTCTAAATCCAAGGTGTACTCTACACTTCCAGCACATCTCAGCTTGAACCTGCCACATTTCAACTGGTGCAGCGACACATGGCTTCTGGCTACTGTATTAGACAGGAGTATGATCGCTGTTTATAAAAGTGTATCTACTTCTCTTTAAATCCGTCTACGTTTCTAGAAAGATGTCTGGAATGATTATCACTGGAAGTAAACGACAGGAATTTTGAATGATGGGATGTGGATAATTTTAAATTTCTCATCTTTATAGCTTGAATTATTCATAGTGAGTAGAAACATTTTATACCACTTTTAGAAAAAATTTAACTCTTCTCTAAAAATTGGAAATATATATACATGTGGATGTTGATGGTGGTTATTTCTAAGACTATCAGTATACATTTAATTTCTTTTCTGTATATTTTAAGTTTCAGAAAAAATTAAGTAACATGGGATTCAGAGTCCTGGATTTAAATCTCAGCATGTCACTCTGACTTTGGCCCCAGGATTTAACCTCAGCATTTTGGGGGGTAATTCTAAGGCCCTCTGAACACATGAGCTGAGGACAGCCCCTCCGCATTATTTCCCATTATTCTGCATTATTCCACGTTGCTCCCGCCCCCTCCAGCTCACCTCCCTGCGGCTGACCCCCTCGACCCTGCATCTGAAACTGGCTGCCTGGAGCCGAATCCCCAGAACGGACAACAGATCAGGAGCTCTGCAGCCTGCTGTCTCTTGCTAGCCGTGGGGGCCGAGGGCACATTACTTAACTTTTTGAAGCATCAATCCCCCCACTTAGGGGAACAATATCGCAACCATAGCAAGACCGCAGAGCAGAGCTAATGCGTTCTCAGCACGGGAAATGCAGAGACCTGGAGTGACCACACTGTTCCAGTTGGGTCTTAGAGGATGGGTAGGATTGAGACTGGCAAACCAGAGACAGGAGGGCAAGCCAGGACGAGGGAACAGCATAGCATAAAAAAGGCTCAACGCAAGCTTCCTTTGCACTGAACAAGGGCGGGAGCTCAGGGTGTGGCCAGTGAGAATCCCAGCTGGGATGAGAATGTGGAGAGGCCCCCACCTCCCTACCAGCGCCACCCCCCCCGACGGGTTGATGTCCAAATCTCTCAGCACGGGTCCTGACCAAGTTCTCCACCTGTGCCAGCCAGGTTCACTCCTCCAAGCTTCCGGAACGTTCTGGGAGGCTGAGAACACCACTGGCCATTACTAATCTTTTAAGCACTATTGATTTTCTCCCCCACAGGCCTCATTGATTTTCTCCCCCACAGGCCCCATCCCAAGCTACCCCCAACTGCCCCAGGCACCCTGCGCACACCAACCCTTTCTAGATTCTAAGGAGAGGCTTGAAGGAAGAACCTGTGCATTATATATTTTGAGCCCAAGTTCCATGTCTGGCACAGAGTCACAATATAAACGGTGAATTCACTCGAAGACAGGCAGAGGCACTGGGGCTGCCTCCTCCTGGATAGGCCGGCCCCTGCCTGTGGCAGAATCTGCCAGTTGCCAGTATCCATTCTCCCCTCCCTCCCTTAGTATTAGAATGCCCAGCTTTCATCAGAGCACAGAGCTTCCCAGGGCCCCCCGGGGAGCAAGAGGCTGCGTATGGCTCAATTACGGGTGGCGGGAAGTGAGAGAAGGGCCATCTGGACCGGGCCCTTAGAGGGGATGGCCTTGCCGTCCAGTTCCTCTTCATCCTATCCCAGTAGCCAGGATGTGGCTGTGCTGGTGGAAGGTGGCAACCTGACCCAGACCAGGGGATGGGAGCCACCTGCTGAGGAAGGTGAGCAGCGAGACCTAAAGGGCCTCAGACTCCAGCACCCAAGAGCAGCCACCGAGCCCTGAACGCTGCTTGTGATCAACTAGTACACGAGAGAGAAACATTAACTTTTACCTTGCTCTGCTTAACTCACTGCTTTTGTTTGTTTGTTTTTGTCTTTTCTAGGGCCGCACCTGTAGCATATAGAGATTCCCAGGCTAGGGGTCAAATCGGAGCTGTAACCGCTGGCCTACACTACAGCCACAGCAACGCCAGATTCAAGCCACGTCTGCGACCTACACCACAGCTCAAGGCAACACCGGATCCTTAACCCACAGAGCGAGGCCAGGGATCGAACCTGTGTCTTCATGGATGCTCGTTGGATTCATTTCCAGAGCCACAACAGGAACTCCTTAACTCACTGTTATTCCGACCTCTGTGACAAGGGCCAAACTGGTATCCTAACTAGATCTCCCAAACACGAAACAGGCTTCACTGTCTGAGAATCACCATGACCCAGCCCCAAGTTCACTGTTTTCTGAATAGAACTCTGCAGAACCCAACTGAGAGCTTTGGTAGAACCCCTAAACTCTTCATCTTTCCTGTTTCGTTGGTTTTTACTTCCTAGGCTTACAAAAATGTTTCTATAAACAAAGGGCTGTGTAGCGGAAGAGAAGTGTGAGAACCACTCCTCTAGCGCAGTGTGGGATTTTCATCCTTCGTGTCCAGTGATCTCCTGACACCGGAGCAACACACCAGAGTCTTGATGCAACATGTGAAGAGAGCCCAGAGCAGCCGGGAGAGCCGTGGCAAAGCTTCAAGGGAGAAGAAGAGGCCCCCCTCTGACTGAGGAGACACTGCCTCTTTTCTCCTGGGGGTTCCGGTTCTTCAGGATCATTCAACACAGGTCAGACTCCAACAGAGATGTGGGAAGCCCTGGGCTGGGTGGAAGAAGAGGAGACAAAGCCTTCACCAAGAGCGGTACAGCTATATGTCTGCAAGGAGAGAAATGGGGGCAAGGGCGTTCCCGGCAGAAGGAACAGAATATGCAAAGCCATGACACAGACCAGTCGTTTGGGGAACTCCAAGATGTTTGTTTGAACTGAACCATGAAGGGCGGGGAGATGGCGGGGGAGTAGACAGGGCAGAGTTCCTGCCATGTAGGCAAGGATCAGGCCTTCAGTTCTGGAAGGAACTTCACACTTTGAGCAAAGAGCGTATAGCCTAACTTGAAATTTAACATGGTGGTTACAAAATCATTTTTGAAAAAATTTAAGTTTCCAGGCTCCAATTAATCTCCCAAGCTAATTATGTCTTCTTGGCTTCCCTTTAAAAAAAAAAAGGTGACTTCCCTGCCATTCACTCTCTCAGCACGGAGGGCAGAAATCTTAAAATTATCAACCAGCTCATGCCAGGGAAATTATAAGGGGACTGTAAGGCCCAGTTCAGTCCCAGTGTTGGAGGGGACCCCACAGGCATTGGTGGCACTGCTCAAGAACCTTGCAGCTTCCCAATCAGAATTCACCATCTGAGTTCCCTAGTGGCTCAGCGCGTTAAGGATCTGGCATGGTCACTGCTGCGGCTCAGGTCACTGCTGTGGCTCAGGTTCAGTCCCTGGCCCGGTAACTTCTGTGTGCTGTGGGTGTGCCCCCCTCCCCCAAAAAATCCACTATCAAGAAAAGAAACAGATGTCCCCTATCCAGCTGTCATTGCCCAACCATGTATCCAGACCTGTGCCGGGACAATGAAGCACAAGGGAAAAAGGCACCTCGGGGCATACGAGAAAATTAATTCCTATGGGATTAAAGAATTAAGTAGAAAATAAAGAGGATCAAAATGTTAAAAATAGACTTTCACTTCCAGCCAAGATGGATCGAATTTACCCTCCCATCTGCAGTAACGACAAAAACAAGATGGAATATATGAAAAAAAAAAGAAGAAGAAGAAACAGTTTTCAAAACACTGGTCACTAGGCAACAGAAGAAAGTGGCCCCTGGGAACTGAGCAGCAAACAAGGTGCGCCCTGCGATGGCTTGGAGAGCTTTCTAGGCGCAACATGGGCACCGGGGGAGGGGGGAGCGGATGTCAGAATCCTGTCTCCTGATAGACAGATCTGAGCCCCCCTCCCCACTCAGCTCCTCACACTCACAGGCACAACAGGGCAGAGCAGAGCGGGCCCTCCACAGCTGAGGCAGAGCAGCCGGGCTGCAGACAAGGCCACGTGCACGCTTTGCAGGATCGGGAAATCCAATCCCACAGGGTGAGGACGGACAGAGCTTGGGCCTCGGGCAGCCCTGGCCTTGAATCCCTGCTCCTCTGCTTCCTGGTTAGACAGCACTGAGCAAACTGCTTAACCTCTCAGCCTTAGTTCCCATACCCGGCTACTGTGAGGGCTAGAGCCAGTACGCACAATGCATATCATAGCGAGCAGATGCTGAGTCAAGGTCAGTTCCTATTACTATTATTTGCATTCATTTAGGACTTATTATTTCCTGAATGGTTCTGTTGGATCTAATGGGGCCAGAAAGCTCTCTGGGACAATCCCTGTGCTCAGGAGGCCTGCAGTCTTGTTGGAGGACATGGATATCGAGCAAAGTCCATTGCTATACAAGCCACCCTGAGCTCTTACCAACTCGATGCAGCTGCTGGGCAGTATACATCCTCCTGCAGTGAGTCCTCCAAACACCAGGGCCCTAAGACCATAACCACCTGCATCTCAGACAGGGGAGCGGGCATGAGGAAAGAAAGATGCCAAGCGTCACGGATCCTGCCTGCCCCGGAGTCAGATTAGAACACAGGCAGCCCCTGCCCGTCTCCCCAGCATGCCGGGCACAAACCACATGGACTTTGGCTTTGAGAGAAGGGGGCCCAGCTTCCTTCCCAGCCCTGGCCAAGCCGCTCAAGCCCTCCGCTGCAAAGGCGGCGGCACAGGCAGTTCCTAGGTCCCTCTCCTGCTCCACCTGCCAGGATTCTCAAGGGACTGAAGTGAAGGGGCACTCGGGTGCCCAGAGAGGTGCCTGGGGCTGGCTTCACCTTTGTCATGAGCATTCTTTGTGGTTTCAGCGAGGCAGCTGAAACCAGCTCCCGGGCCACTTAGAGAGAAAGCCTGAAGCCCAGCAGAGACCCCCTCCTGAGGCCCCTCGCCAGAAAGAGCGTGAGGAATTAGGCCCCAGCAGGGGACCTTAGGCCCTGGTCCCTCCCCGCAAGCCTCCAGTCTGGCACGGCTCAGCGCCCAGGTGGCCTTGGCCTCCCCAGCCCCCCTGGGAAGGAGGGGTTGCGCCCTTGGCGACTTGATGTGACTGCCCCTTCCTCATAGGCTTCTCCTTGTGGGATAAACACAGACATCTGATCAGACGGGGAAGAAAAAAACTTCAGGTGTCTACTCGGTTCCAGGGAGCACTCGAGATCAATACAAAAAATCTCAACCACTTGGTTTCTGTGTCAGTAGAGAAGCATTAGGTCTATTCAAACCATTTCTGCTGCGGCTCCGATCCAAGAGGAAAAAACAAGCCCCTATTGAAGGAGGAACTGGTGCTTCAGTGTCCCTTTGTTACCCAGCAAAGACAGCCAGGTTCTCCGTTTCCTAGTCTCCGTGCGACCTCAGTGAATTTTATCCTCCTCTCTCTTTGGCTTCTTGTAAGGCACAGGTACCTTCATGATCGCAGCACTTGTGATCCTCCCGCCTCCCAGGCGTGTTGACAGGAAAACAGAGCCCATCAGGTAGTGTCGGGAGGACAGCAAACACATAGAAGTGTGTACAGGAGTTCCCGTTGTGGCACAACAGAAACAAATCTGACTAGTAACCATGAGGTTGTGGGTTCAATCCCTGGCCTCATTCGGTGGGTTAAGGATCCACTGTTGCCGTGAGCTGTGGTGTAGGTCGCAGACGCGGCTTGGATCCCACATTGCTGTAGCTGTGGGGTAGGCCAGCAGCTGCAGCTCCGACTGGACTCTTAGCCTGGGAATCTCCACATGCCTTGGGTGTAGCTCTAAAAAGCAAAAATAAATAATAAATAAATATAAATAAAAGTGTTCACAGAGGGCCACCCAGCAATACTGACAAAACCAGGGATGTCCCTGTGCCATCTGACCCAGAAATTCCAGTCATAGAAGCTTCTCCCAGAGGGCTAGGTACTCTTGTGCACAAAAATGGACACACAGGGATGCTTCCTGCACCCAGCCCTGCTGGTAATGGCAAAGGACAGAAACGATGACAGGGGACCTGGAAATGAATGACGGCGTACCCCCGGCTATGGGACACAGTGTGCCCATTAAACCAGGGGAACAGATCTAAGTACAACCCCGTGGTAGCCTGACTGCACAGATGGCCCCAGGTCCTCAGGCCTCCCTGAATCCACATGCTTTGTGGCCTTTGGCACTGACCGTGGGCTTGTGCACGTGACTTGCTTCAGCTGATATGACAGTAGCAAATCTGAAGCGCACAGCAACTTGGAGAAGGGCTGCTTACTTCTTCCGTTTCGCTTCTCTGTGACCACCATGGGAAGGTGCTTGGCCAGCCCGGACCTAGGAGGCTGGAAGGCCACGTGCCAACAGAGCCGAGTCGTCTCAGGCGAGGCCCAGCCACGTAAAGGGAGCCCAGCCAAGGGCAGAAACATCCCTGAGCAGATCCACAGCTGGCCGCTGCAGCAGGAGTAAGCTCTAGCAAGCCCAGAGCCATAAAAAATAATACAAAGTAGTCGTTTTTGTTTCGTTTCGGTTTTTGGTTTTGGGGGGTTTTTTTAGGGCCACACCTGTAGCAAATGGAAGTTCCCGGGCTAGGAGCTGAATGGGGGCTGCGGCTGCCCGCCTACGCCACAGCCACAGCAACGAGCTGCATCCGCGACCTAGGCCGCAGCTTGCAGCCACACAGGATCCTTAACGCACTGAGTGAGGCCAGGGATCGAATCCACATCCTCGTGGATACCAGGCGGGTCCTTAACCCCCTGAACCACAGGGGGAACTCCCAAAGCGGTCCCTTCAAGGCACTAAGTTCTCGGATGGTATGTTACACAGTAATAGGTAACAGTCTCGAAGGTAGAGAGACACAAAATAGGGAGCACAGTTGTCACTACCATATGTAAAGAACAAAAACCAACAATACACTTCCTCATAAAGGTACGGGTGCACAGGGTGTTGCTGAAAGGACCCCCAGCAGAGTCCAAAGAGTGGCTGTTTCTGTGGAAGGGAGATGATCTCAGGACGCAGCTTTCACCATGTACTCCTCTGCATTATTACATTTTAATAACCATTCATTATTTAATAAACAGTATTTAATAAACATCTGTTACCCACACGAAACGTTAACTGGTTAATTTAAATGAAGAAATGATGGCCCACGTCACCGTGTGCTCTGAGTCTGTCACCCCCAGAGAGGTCCCCGTGACCTACTCCATCATCTCAGCACCAGGTGAAGGTGTTCTAAGTCCGTGATCACTCCTGAGAGCCCCCACCCCACCGCTCGGCCACCAGCCTCTCACATACACACACTCCAGGCCCTCAGCATCCTTCCGAGGCCGTGGCAGTCTGTCTCAGCTGAGGGAGCCTGGACATGCTGTACCCGCCTCCCTTCTCCTGCCGAAATCCCAGGCACCATCTGAGACGCATTTCACGGCCCCGGGAGAAGCTTCCTTGCTCGCCCAGCCGGAGTTGAGCTCGCTCCACCGGGCTTTCCTCGTACAAGCACTCACCGGCCAGCACCAAGGACCGAGAGAGAAGAGGCCTCTGCCCTCAAGGAGCTTCTGTTTCTGGACAGGGGAGACAGAGACAAACCACAAAAAGGCCAGACGGCGGTAAGAGATGTGCAGAGAACCAAGGCGTGACCGCGCGACAGCGGGCAACTGTACGGCTCCTTGAAACACGGGTGGTCAGATCAGAGCGAGAGCCTCCACGGAGGGGGTCTGGAGACTTGAATGACGTGATAGGCAGCCATGCACACGGCGGAGGGACCAGCATCCTCTCAGCTCGCCTGTGAGGACTCAGCCGGTGTGTTCCAGAAGCAGCACGGAGGCCGGCGTGGCCGGAGCAGAAGGAAGCGGTCGGGGTGTGCACAGAGAGGCGGACCAGGGACACTCGCAGAGACTGAGGTCGGGAGTTCGGCATTCTAAGAACAGTCGCGTGGTTTTTTGTTGGGGGGGAGAGGATCACAGGGGTGTGAAATTATCTGATTCAGGTCTTGAAAGACCCCTCTGTCTGCTGTGTAGAGAGTGAACCTGGGACTGGAGCACGGCGGAGGCAAAGGCAGAGCCGTTAGAAGGTCACCGCAGTGGACGGGAGACAGGGGATCGCTTCTCGGACGAGAGGCGAGCGGCGAGGAACGGAGCAGAAAGGGAGAAACAGGCTGAGCGAGACACGGTGTGGAGGTAAAATAACTAAGACTAACTAATAGAGTGGATTGGAGGTACGGAAGACAGGACAGTAGCCCCCCATCACGTCTACGCCCTAACTTCTGGAACCTGTGGCTTTGTCACCTTGCGTGGCAAAGGGGACTTTGCGGGTGTGATTAAGTTAAAGATCTTGAAATGGGAGGATTATCCTGAACTATCTGGGCGGGCACAGTGGGTCCATGGAGGAGGGTCAGAGTCAGAGGAGGAGCTGTGGTGAGACTGGAGGGGGCTTTAGAGACAGAGGGACCACAAGCCAAGGCAAGGACACAGCCCCCTCCCAGGACCTCCAGAAGGAATGTAGGCCCGTCCACACTTGGTTTTAGCCCAACAAGACTCATTTCTGACTGCAGACCTCTGGAACTGTAAGGCAACAAATTTGTTCTGATTTAAGCCAGTAGATTTGTGGTCATTTGTTACAGCAGCAACAGGAAGCTAATGCACGAGGGCTGAGGAAAGGAGAGGATTAAAGGTAAATTCTAGATTTCACAGTGCACGGTGGATTGGACAGTGGTGTCACTTGCCATTTACCGGGGAGAGGAAGAACACAATCAGGCATTCAGTGTTAACCGGGTGAAGTGACATCTGATGTCCAAGAAGAGAAATCGTGTCAGGGGATGAAGGTCTGGCTCAAAGCTGAGAGACTGAGGAGGAGGGACCAAGAAAGAGACTCTGAGATCAGAAGTTTCCAGACTGGAGTTCCCTTCGTGGCTCAGTGGTTAACGAATCCGACTAAGAACCGTGAGGTTGCGGGTTTGATCCCTGGCCTTGCTCAGTGGGTTAAGGATCCGGTGTTGCTGTGAGCTGTGGTGTAGGTTGCAGACGCAGCTCGGATCCCGCGTTGCTGTGGCTGTGGTGAAGGCCGGCGGCTACAGCTCCTGTTAGACCCCTAGCCTGGGAACCTCCATATGCCGCGGGTGTGGCTCTAGATAAAGGCAAAAAGACAAAAAAAAAAGAAGTTTCCAGACTGAGGGTCAGGTGGATTCAAAGAAGTTGGAACATCCAGGAGACAAGAGCATAAACGTCATCATTACGTCTGGCAACACGGAGGTGACATCGGAGGGTGACCCTGACCTGAGAAGGCTCAGGCGACCCCAGGGGATACCAGCCGGCCAGGTGGGCAGAGGGGTTGGCGGTTCTCCAAAGAGGCTTTGCCAAAAGGGCACAGAGGGACGCGGCGGTAATTAGCCAGCAACGTGGGGTTAAGGAAGGTTCCGGCAGGAAGTCCAGGACCACGTGCATCCCCAAAGGGCCTGAGCCAGGAGAGACAGACAGACAGACAGAGAACTGGTCCAGGGGAGCTAAGAGGGGACGGCAGGGGTGAATCTGGGAAGGCAAGAATAGAGCGGATCTGGAGCAAAGGTAAGGGCTGCAGGGACCGAGGCGTCCAGGCAGGGAAGGAGCAGAGCAGGTCAGCTCGGGCGGGGGAGGAAACGAGCGGGTCTCCGGATTGTTTCTATTTCCTCAGTAAAGCGGGAGGCAAGGTCATGAGCCAGGACCGCGAGCGTGGCATTCGGAGAATGTACAGGGTCGAAGAAGAGAAAAGAACCTGTGCCACAGACGTTTTGGGAGGTGGGACCGCAAGCCCACTGGAGGCGGGGCAGTGCTCTTGAGGTCACTGGTCGCCAAGGGCACGGGGTCAGCAAGACGAGGGTGCTCCTCAGCCAGATGCACGGGGCGGCGGGGAGCGGCGCTGATCCGGGGCGAGGACACTGTCCGGCAGAGGATGGGGAAGATGGCACGCGCGTGGATTAGATGCCCTGTACCTGTTTTCAAATCTCCGTCAGATCATATCGGCCCTCCCCTCAAACCCGGTGACGGCTCCCCCCTCGCCCAAAGTGAAAGCCAAGATCCTCGTAACGCATCGCCTCAGCCCTGACCTCCAGCCTACGGCTCTCACACTCACGCTCTACCTCCAGGGCTCAGCTCACAGCCGGTGTTCTGGAACAAATCCACCCATGAGCACGGCTCCCCTCCAGAGACGGGGCCCGACCAAGCACCTGCTCTCTGGAGACTCAGCCCCCCCGGGGTGCCCAGCACACAGTCGGGGCCTGAGTGCCGGCTGAGACCAGAGCTCCCCTTCTGCCTCGGGCTCCCACTGTCCCCCCTCGACTGTCTTTAGGTGGTGACCCAGTTCAGAGGGCCTGGCTACTTGGAACTCTTGACTGACAGGCAAAGATGGCATAAGGCAAAGATTAAGGAGCCCAAAGGAAGTTGGCAGAAACGACATTCTGGGGAAGTCCTGATAGCGAGTCCAGGCTGCATGCCAAAGCCGCCTCCTGTCCACACACAATGCAGAAGCTGGAGGACAGGACAGAAGAGTAAAACGTGGGAACAGAAGACAATACTTCCGCTGCGCTGGCAGACCGGACGAGTGAGTGCACGGCGCCCCTCTCCCTCCCTCTCCCTCTCTCTCACACACGTACACACTTCCCCTAGAGAAACCCCGTGGAAGAAAAGACAAGGTAACTTGAAAGTCATGAGCTTGGAGTTGGCTTGGCCTGTCCCCAGAGCCCAGCGGGGCAGGAAGTGACTCTAACGGGCGGGGGGACGTTATCAGGCCAGCCCAGAAAGCTTAGAAATGGCTCTCTCAGGAAGCCAGCCCCACACAGAGTGAACAAGCTCGTCCCGATGCTTCGAAGCCCCGATCCGGTCCCTGCCTTCGAGGAGCAGGGTCTGTCGGAAGGCGGCCACCAAGTCCCGCGAGGTGGCGTGGAAAGACCAGCAGGGACGCTCAGAAGGGCGTCCGAAGCAAGTGGGGGTCCCAGGGGCCTGAGGAGTCTCTCCAGGCAGAAGGCTGACTGGACCCAGTGGTGTGTCCGCTGGGGCAGAGACACGGACGAGGCTGCCACAGGGCGTGGGGCAGCTTCGAGGGGCCCGGGAGACCCCCTTTCCAGGCCTCCAGGCCTTGGACTCAGCGGAGGGCTGACTGCAGCCTCGCCCAGCCCGGAACCATCCAGCCCCAGGCAGGCCCCGGTCAAGCGCACTGGGACGACAACAAGAGGCTTAGATGTGGGACCACGCACAGGTGGACACTCCCTCCCGGGGCCTCCACAGCCCTGTTCCTCCGCCCCGGCCCTGACCGCCTGTCCGCCAAGTCTCTATGTACCAGACTTAGGGACCACTGCGTTCCAGGTCCCCAGGACAGGGGCTGCCAGCCCGGACGTGCTCAGTAGGTGTTTGATGAGAAGATGAATCCAAGTGAACTCCTCCAGAGCAAAGTCCAAGTGGTTCATTTAATAATTAGTTGAGCACCTACTGTGTGCCAGCCATGCAGCTGGTGCTTGGGACAGAGCGATGAACAAAAGACCAAAAAGGCCTGGCCCTCCAGGGTGGCCACCCAGTGGTCTCATTCACCTTCCTGTCCCCATTACCCATTCAGCACACCCCTACATTTTATCCTGGGCTCACTGGGTGCTGAAGCGGTGGCTGGAAGGAGGCCCGAAGGGTCTGTCCAACTTGGACTGAAGTTTTGTGACCCAGCAAATGCGGACCGTTGTCAGCTTCGGGCTTCAGCCGCAGTTCAGCACAACAGTAACCCCACCCCCGCGGGACATCTTGGATCTCACGGCTATTGTTATCCTGTTCGCTTCCTCCACACCCTGTAAAGGACTGAGTATCTCGAACTTTCTACCCTTCTTGCACACATAATACTCCTGATTCAGTCAGGCTGCTTCAAATAATGCTGGTGCTGGAAACTGCTTTATCTTATTCACTCTTCAAAGCAACCTTTGAGATAAAGACTGAGGCTCAGAGAGGCTAAGGAACCCACTCAAGGCCAGATGAGCAGTGTCAGACTCACCCAAGGCTCGAACTCAGGTCTAACAGGGAAAAATCACTGCTTTCCCTACACTGGGTGCCTTTCGTCTTTGCTCACGTATCTCCATCCTCCTAACAGGGTGAGTTGTCGTCCCATTGCCCAGGACTGCGAGGACCCCGGGACACAGGGCAGGGCTCTCAATGCTCAAAGCGGAGGAGACCCAGGCCAACTGGATGAGCGGGTTGTCCCAAAGCTCTACCAGGCCTGACCCACGGCTCTCAGCCTCCAGTGATGCTGTCACTGCGCTCAGGTTACAGGTGACACTCGGCCCCGCCACTTGGACAACCATGTCTCACGGCTGGTCCCAGCACTCCCTGTGCCACAGTCCCCCAGGTGCTAGTTAACCACCTGCTCCCTGAACCCAGCCCCACTAAGACATCCGAAATCAGAAGCTGGGGCCCAGCCTGGAACTCGGAGTTGCTAATCAGCCCCACGTGACTCAGCTGCCCAGAGGCTGAGTGACTGCCCTGAGCTGGAAACTCCTGTGGCTGGTGGCCCGCTCGCTCTACTTTGTCAGGTGCAGGTCTCCCCTTCCCCCAGAGGAGATGCTTGCTAAAGGCTAAGGATGGTGGCTAAGGGCTGGGACTTCCAGAGCTGCCTGATGACGCGTATCACCAGAGGCTTTTCTTTTCTATTCTATTCTATTCCATTCCATTCCATTCTTATTAGGGCCGCACCTGAAGCATATGGAAGTTCCCAGGCTAGGGGGCAAATCAGAGCCCTACACCACAGTCACAGCAACTGGGGATCCAAGCCGCCTCTGCAACCTACAGCTCAGGGCAACCCCGGATCTTTAACTCACTGAGCAAGGCCAGGGATTGAACCTGCGTCCTCATGGATACTCTGTTGGGTTCATTTCCGCTGAGACCAGAGGCTTAATTTTAAAATGCAGATTTCTGGCCTGCATCTTGGACCAAGAGAATCATCAGGAAAGGTCTGAGAATCAGAGCTGCTCACAGCGTGTTCGCGGACCAGCAACACTGGCATCACCTGGAAGCTTGCAAAGCGTGCAGAAACCCGGGCCCCATAGACAGGGTACATCAGCATCACAAGCTATGGGACCTGCAATCTGGGTTCCAACCAGCCAGTCTGGTGCTTCTCTGATGTGAAAAGTTTACATCAGTGTAGAATAAAGGAACTAGAGTCAGAAGTGGCTAGAATCCCATTCCATGAGCATCTCCAAGCCTCATCTAATTATGCCCTTAAGGGGAATCACGACCCAGAACCCCTCCGCACTCTGCTGTTGTGATGACTAACTGGGACCCATGTCAAAGTTCATGCTGAGAATCCAGCACACAGCTGAAGCTCAAGGAATACCTGTTCATTCTTCCTCCTTACTGGCACTGTTCTAACACCTGTGAAGTCAGGAAAACTAAGGTTTCAGTGGATCGAGTGATGTGCACAAGGCCACTTGGAGGGCAAATGCCTGGGGATCCAGTCTCCAGGTCTGGCAGGCTTGTGAAAGAAGCAAAACCCATCTGTTCTGCCCGCTTCTGGCACCTCCACCATGCACTGTGCCTGAAGAACGGGGACAGACAAAACTGGGGGACCAGGCGGCAGGCCCTTTGCATTTTCTATGCATTTTACGTGGCGCTCATCTCACCCGCCTGCCAGACGTTGCTCATTCTTGTCTTGGGGGCTGATGGAGATGGTTTTGAGAGGTCTCAGAAGGCCTCTTCCCTCTTCCTGGCTTCTCAGATGGGAAACGCTGGCTTTCGCACAGGTCAAAGCTCTGGTCACTCTACCACCTGCCAAGCACGGGTCACTCAGAGGGGCAGGAATCCACCCACTCGAGGACAATGTGAATCAGGAGCAGAGGCCCTTCCTGGCACAGCGCCCGGGGCAGAGCTGGCCGGCGGCGGAGTGCTCTGGGCAAGCAAAGAGCTGCACCAGTTAGAAGGCTTTCAGCAGAAGTAATGAGCGAACGCCCAACTCAACGTGGCTTCAGCAAGAAGGCATTTATTATCTCACATAACAGGAAGTCCAGGAAGGGCTGCTCCAGGCATGGAGCCATCAGCAGCTCAAGTGTGACCAGGGCCATGCTCTCCTTGTCTCTCTTCGCGCCCACCCTCCAAGGTTCAGCCTCACTCCGGGCACAAGTTTCTGCAGCCCCAGGCCTCAGAAGCATGAACAGTTTCCAGGGGAAGAAGAGAGAACAACACCCCCCAACACACACACACACACACACACACACACACACACACACACACACAAATGCCTCTGATGTCTCAGGAACTGAAACTAAGTCACATGGTCATGACTCAACCAATGACAGGCAAGGGAGTGGACCCTCTGGGGCTGTGGCCCGCCTACAATAAAAGCACATGGCACTCGCAGGGGCTGATGGTTGGACAAGATCAGGGCTTCATTAGGAAGGAGGAGGGTGAGTGGAGGTGGAGAATGCTGGATCGCCAAGCAGGGGGCCTCTGGCCGGCCCCGACTCACTGGACATGGCCAGCCTCCACGATGTAAACCCCAGTCCCTGCAGGACACTGTGCCTCAGGGACAGGGTCACCACTGGCACTTCGGCCCTCACGTCCATTTCAGAAGGCTCTCAGCCTTACTTCCTGAAAGACCTGTTCCGATTGACCAGAGCCTCCCCGTGAAAGTCCATGGGCCAGTTCAGCACGGTGCACCCAGCACAGGCTGAGGCTGATGGCTCACTGAAGCAGGACCGCTCCCTCTGTCTTCTAGAAGGACCACCTTAGTGAGGAGAGGAGGCACACACCCAGACAGGCAATGTGGGGTGGGGGGCTGAGCTGGGGGGTGGGAGATGCCAGCAACCCCACCACCACCACCAACCAGGCGGCAGCTGCTGTCTACGGAGGGCGTGCTCTATGCAGGCCCCGTGCTAAGCACTTCCAGGTGCTCTTGTTTGTTCTGCTTTGTTCCCGCTTGGTCCTTCCAACCAGCCTACCAGCTCACAGTTCAGCACTGCTATTACACGTCCGTAATTTCCAAAATCCAGAGCTCTCTACAAAAGCTGGGTTTTGTTATTATTACCTTATTGGGCAGTAAACCTGAACTCAGCCGAGGTTATTCAGAGTCAATTTATCCTTTTCACAATGACTGTTGGTATATTGTGATGCAGAAAGATCCATTATCTTCTCATGGGCCTGACCCCACAAGGAATGTTATATAATGTCCAGTACAGGTACCGCATCCTGAAAAATTCTGCATCCTGAAACACATCTGACCCTAAGGGTTTCGAAAAGGACGATGTATGTCCCCGTTGTACAGTCAGGGTTTCGCAGGGTGGAGTAACACTCTTAGTTGGGAAACAGCAGAACCGCACTTTGAACTGACGCCAGTGCAGCCGGGTCCGGTCCGGCCCTCTGACCCCTCTGCTGGCCTCTGCCAGCGCTGCTGGGCTCTACGGAAGACACCTCTGTCTGGGCCTGTTCCCTCATCTGTAAAATGGGGAGGCTGGACTCCATCAGCGGGTTTCAAAGGGGGATTTTAAGCACATTAGCCCCTCCTTCAAAGGAAATGTTAGGGGAAAGTGTGACTGCTCCAGGGCGAGGCCTGCCCACCCAGCCCCAGGGGAGGTTTCTCCACAGGGCAGTGTGAAAACTGCTGCAATGGGATTTCTCGGGGCCCATCTGGTTCCAGCTCTGTGGCTATTTGTCTTCTTAGCAGCAAACAGCCTGTTCTGGGAAGAAAGGAGAGCTGGAAAGAACCTGAACCAGACCTTGAGAGACACCAGGGTAGGCTTCTGATCTGCAGAGAGGACTCTGGAGCCAAACATCATGAGAGCAGTGAAAGAAGAAAAGCAAGAGGAGCAAGCGGGTCCGAGAGGCCCAGGCAGCCAGATGGAGGGGGCGCCGAGGGCGCAGGAGGCCAGGCTGGAAAGGCTGGAGCCTGACAGCCCTGGACTGGAGGCCGGGGGTAAAGCCAAGCGGTCCTGGCCCCACTGCATGTAGCTACAAGGTCACGGTCCTTCTACCCTGCCCAGAGACTGCGAGCCCCAGTGGTAGCTCAGAGCCACTGATGCATTACTGTCAAATAAGGGAATCTTCTGGATCCAAAAATCAGGACGTGTGGTCTGCCACAAAGGCGTGTCCTTCAGAGGATAGCAGGACACGGCGTCTGAAAGCAGGAGGCTGGCCTGGAAAGGCCAGGAAGAGCGTCACCGAGGCCTCCTTGCCCTCTGCCCTGGGGGCGGCTTGACTCCGGGAGTCAGCTGTACCCCAGGCATGTCCAGAGGCCACTCCTAAACACCAGGGCCATCTTCTGGCCCCGCAAGCCGGCTCTCAGTTACACTTCAGTCTTGGTCCCAAAGAAGCCCCTGGGGCCGGGGCGGGGGGGGGACCACTGCCCCCCATTACCTCTCCTGCTCCCTGGGAAAGCTCCAGGGGCCTGAGCGAGACCAGTGGGGCGTCCAGGAGCCCAGCCCTCCTCCAGAAGGGGAAGCCACAAGGCCATCTGTGCCTCTTCCTTCACACCACAGGAATATCAGCTATTGGCAAATGCAAGAACTTCACCCCCATTCAACAGACTAAGTACATTTCATTGCCAGCTTTTGCCCCCCAAATATTCTCTGTTTCAGGTGCCAGTTCTCTAAATACCCATGAGCAAGAGGTAACTAAAAGGTCTCAAAAATCACACCTCACCAGAAGGGCAATGGTGCCTTGAAGGAGACACTACCATTAGGAGCCTGACTGTTCCCAGTGAGCTCAGCCTGGGAAAACGGGGAGAGGCCGGCTCCGCCTCAGAGGGAGCAGCCGTCTGCCGGGGTGGGTACAGGCTCTAAAGTGCCCGCTCCATAACTGAAATGTCTGGACCAGGCACACCTCAGGTGTGTCATCTAGGTCTCCCAGGCTTTTTCCCAACCAGGTGATATCCAGGACCTGGCCTCCCGGTCCAGGGCCGAGATGAGTCAGCAAGGGGGAGTGAACACCAATGTTTGGCAGGTACCAAGTTTAACAAATATGTCAACTTGTTTCATACTCCCAGCCACTCAGATGGGGTGGGGGTGGGGTTTGCTCGTTTATTTGGGTTTTTTTGGGGGGAGGGCGCGCCCACAGCATATGGAAGTTCCCAGGCTAGGGGTTGAATCGGAGCTGCAGCTGCCTGCCTGTATCACAGCTACAGCAACACGGGATCCGAGCCGTGTCTGTGACTTACACCACAGCTCATGGCAACACCGGATCCTTAACCCACTGAGCGAGGCCAGGGATCGAACCCACATCCTCACGGATACTAGTTGGGTTCATTAACAGCTAAGCCACAACGGGAACTCCTGGAGTAGGTACTATTAACGCTGTCTTATGGATGAGGAAACGCAGGTTCGGAGAAGTTAAGTAACCGGCTCAAGGTCATCCAGCCACCTACTGGCAGGGTCTGAATTGAGCCCAGGGGCTGGATCACTGCACTTTCTCATACAGCAGTGAACCTCACCAAAGGCAGCTGGAAAGTGAAGGCAGCTGGGACTGCCCTGCCAGGGGCCAGGGCTGACCACGAGCCCACAAGAAGCCCATGTGATGTTCTCTGTGTTCACCTCCGACCCCCTCGGGTGGCCAGGGCCCCTCACACTTCCCTGGGCCCACTGATCCCTTGGACCCCTTGTTCAAGTGCAGACTGCCACCCGGCAGATCTGGGCTGGGGCCCGAGAGTCCGCATATGTTCCCAGATGATGCCCACGCTGCTGGGCCCCTGACGTCAGGCAGCAGCAGTCTGGGCTTGAGTGGCATTTTTCTCCCGTCCCCTTTAGCTGGTGTGATCACTCTCTTGGTAAAATTCATCAGGGCCTGGCATCATCTGCCACATGTTGGTTCCTTGCGATGGAGCAATGAAAACGGTGACCTTGGTGGGATACGAGGCGGAGAAGGAATTTGTGGGTTCCGTTTTCAGCTTGGCAATTGCCCTTTTCTTCCTTATCCACCTCTTGCCAAACTGTCTAAAGCAATTTATCTCAAAGGAGTCAAGCCGGAAGCAGCCTGCTCGGAGAGTGTCCACTATTTACCGCCCTTAATGGGGAGGGGCTGTGTGTTCCCATCGAGCTGCTGGGCGGAGCGGAGAGGCCCGCTGCCCAGTGGGGGCATCAAGAATGAGCGATTCCTCTGCTCAGAACCCTCCCATGGCTCCCGTATCCCTCAGAGAAAAGCCAAAGCCGTATCCGTGACCCACAAGGCACCATGCCACCTGGCCCTGCCACCCCTCTGCCCTCACCAGGCCGCTGCCCTTGAAGTCCCCTCCCTGGAACACACTCCACCAAGTTAGCTCTGATCTCAGACGCCACCTTCCCATCCAGGCCTTCCCAGGCCGCTCTGTTCAAACCAGGAGGCCCCAGGCCCCATCCCCCCGCCCCCAAAGCCCTGTCCCTCCTCCCCTCCGTACTTCTCTAATGCTTCTTACCACCCTCTGACATCCTGCACATTTTACCTAATGATGTTGTTTATCTGTCTCCCCGCCCCATCCCTACTAGCATGTGGGCGTCACAGGGCAGGGACGTTTGCCATTTTTGTCTGTTTTGGTCACTGGCATATCCCCAGTGCCTGAAACAGCCACTGGCACTTGGCAAGGACTCAGTATCTGTGGAATGAATGAATAAGTGAATGAAGGAATGAAGGGCCTGCCTACGAAGGTGTCTGGCTTTGTGGTGCCCCTGGGAGTCTTTAGCCCTTCTGACTCTCATAACAATCCTTCAGGCGAAGTCTTTTAATCCCCATTCTAAGATTAAAACAAACAAGGGGTTCCAGTCGTGGCTCAGTGGAAATGGATTTGACTAGCATCCATGAGGATGCAGGTTCGATCCCTGGCCTCGCTCAGTGGGTTAAGGACCCGGCATTGCCATGAGCTGTGGTGTAGGTTGCAGATGTGGCTTGAATCTGGCATTGCTGTGGCTGTGGTGAAGGCCAGTGGCTATAGCTCTGATACAACCCCTAGCCTGGGAATCTCCAGATGCCTCAGGTGCGGCCCTAAAAAGCCAAAAAACAAACAAATCCTGAGGCTCAGAGAGGTTCAGTAATTTGGCCAAGGTCACAGAGCTAGGAAGTGGCAGGTCCAGGACTCAGGCACTGGTCTGGCTGGTTCTGAAGCTATGCCCTTTTCTGCCTGTGGCTGCTTTGTATGACAAACATGACATTAACTCACCCTCCTTATTCTAAACAGCAAATGCTTTAGCTTAAGAATTTTGCCAAATCTGCCCCAAATATGAGGTCTAGGGAACCCAGGTGGGTCTGGTGCCCCTAAAGCCAGGAGGAAGTCTCACTGCCAGCCAAGAGAGCCCCCAGGAGCCAAAGGAAGGGAAAGACTCTCCTTTTTGAAGTGTTTGCACTTCTCTGAACCCCCAAAGGAGAGCCACAAGAATTCTGTTTTGTTTCATCCTGTTTCTTTGCTTTTTTTTTTTTTTTTAAATCTTCCTAAATAATCTCTTTGACCTTTTCTAGTCTTGGGACCTCTGGTGGTCAATGGCTGCTGCTTACCACGTGGGCTCTGGGGCAGAAATCGATCTCTCATGAGTTTCCCCAAACCAGACTTACACACAGACCCATGGACCCCAGTGCCCCATACAAACTGCTCCACTCCAAGCCCCGTCAGTGAATGTGGCCTAGGTCACAGAGACCAGGCCTTGGGAAGGGAGCTGAGCCTAGAGAGGCCATGATGGTAAGATGGGCTCAAAACACAGAGAGCCCATCTCCCCTCTCATTCCAGAGACCCCCATAGTTTGAGTGGCCCCTCTTCCCCTACTCATCATCCTCAGTCATATTACCTTGTCTGATTTCTGCAAAACGCTTCTCCCTTTCTGAAGCTACCTTGTTTACTGATGTCCAGATGTGCCTACCATCTATCTCCTCATTGCAGGTAAGTGCATGCAAGTAGGAGAGCTTGGTCAGTGCCGTACACCACTGTGGATGCCTGCACAGGTGGGCATGCAAATACGGGCTGAATGAGTAAATACAGTGGGAAACAAGTGAGTTCTGAAGGGAAAAACCAGGAGTTTCACAAATGAGCCTATTTAATCCTAAGATCAACCTGCTCTGAAGGTATGATATGCCCACACCGCTGGGAAGCGACAAAGCAGACCCAGGATTGTTGAATTCCAAGAAGAAATGAGAAAACTCTGCAGGTAAGGAGAAGAGAAGCAAGCAGGCAAGCTGGTGACCCTAACAGGGATGGCGGGGCCAGGCTGCCTGTGGGGCCCAGGGGACTGACCACTTTCTCCTCAAACGCTGACTGAACTGCGAAGACTCAACATTTCCACGCTGAGCCCAGGTAGGTCTGTCCTTCTTCCATGCTCCTGGCACGATCATGGCACCTGCCTCTGCCCAGGAAATACCTGCGCAGCCATAGTTGAGAATGTACAAAACCAGGTCCTTATTTTAAGACACTAGTGCCATAAAAGGCACAAATACCAACCACTCTGGAAGAGGACACACAAAATCCTTCTCCACTTCTGGGGAGTCTGAGGTGAGAAGGTTGGAAATAATGCAGTTGTCCTTTCTTAGAACAATGTCATTCATTCTTTTTTTCTTTCTTTCATTCATTTGCTCAGCCAGCATGTGCTCACCCAGCCTCAGGAAGCCAGAAATGAAATAGGACAAAACCTCTGCCCTCTCACCAGTCCATTGGTGCCTGCGGTTTTGGCGGGCATGAAAAAACAAGCAAATATTAAGGATACTTGCTTCCAAAACAAATAAGGCCACGTGGAGCTGCACTCTGAAATGGGATTTTGGATGCAATTTCTATTCAGTTGGGTGCAAGAACCAACTGAGTCAACAGGGTCATAAACTAACTCCAGGCACCAGCTTCATACTCAGTGGCTGGCTCAGACCCCCTTCTTCCTCTAGGCCCCAAGCCCCTTTCCAACATTCTTCAACCACACTCCCACCTCTCTCCACAATACTGTCCCCCCAACTCCCCTAACTCTGTCTCCCCCATATACTCAAACCTGACCTCCATAGATCCACAGCTTTGATATCCTACCCCGAACCCCAGGACACACAGCTCAGCCTGCCTTCCACCATCACTACCAACACATCCCAGCTCTGGGCGGCTACCTGGAGCCCCTGGAACGCCATATGTTTACGAAGCATATTTCCCAGGGGTCTCTATTCAACACCTCTAAACGCGGGACCCCCATAAACACATCGTGACACCAGAGTACACCATACACACACCCTGGACCCCCATACATCCACACCCATGTCCTGAGGGCGCACCTCACTTCCAACTTCTTAGAGCCCCAGGCCGGCCCCTGACGCCTTGGGACCCCGGTGCAGCAGCCGACTCCTTGAGACCCCCGACCCCCGGACTCCAGAGAAGCCCGCCCTGCACGCCGGAACTCCGGGACGCCGGGCATCAGCCCTCGGCCGCTGGACGCCAGCACCGCGCGACTCGCGGGACCCCGGGGTCCCGAGGCCCTGGCCCCGCGCACACTCCCGGGCGCAGCGCCATCGCACCCCGGCCGCGCCCCTGCCCGCTCCCCGCAGCCCCTCGTGGGGCACCCGGGCCCGGCGATCCGCGGAGGCCGCGGCGCCCACCGAAGCCCAGGCCCGCGCGCCCGGCGCGTACCGTTGGCGATGAGCTTGGCCGACAGCTGCTTGACGAGCTCGGGGATCCGCTCCCACTGGCACTCGGAGCGGCAGCGCTCGATCTCCGTCTCCAGCCGCGAGCCCGCCTTCCTGGTCGCCATCGCGGCCTGGCCGGGCCCGGCCCGCCCGCCCGCAGGCCCCGCAGGCCCCGCAGGCCCCGCCGCCGCCGCCGCCCGGGCGCCCCCGTCGCCGCCTCCCGCTGCCGCCGCGGGCTCGGGCTCCGGCTCCCGGCTCCGCGGCGTAACGGGAGCGCCGGCTGGGGAAGGGGCGGGGAGGCGGGCGGCGGCGGCGGGCGCGGCGGGGCCCCGGGCGCCGCGAGGAGCGGCCCCTGCCGGCCAGGGCTGGAGCCACAGCGCGGGCCGGGGTCGCGACCCAGGCCGGGGCCGGAGGCTGGGGGAGGCGCGCGGAAGGGCGCAGTGCCTCAGAGGCTGGGCCCAGAGGGAGGCCCAGGAGCCCGCCCTGGAGCTGGGCGAGGGCCGGGGTCCGGGTCGAGGCGGAAGGGGTGAGGCAGGGAGATGAGGAAGGGGAGGCGGTAGGGGTCGGGCGGGATGGGGGATGGGGGAGGGAGACCCCGGAGGGAGGGAGAGAGGGAGGGCCTGGGCGCCCCACAGACCCTGAGGAATAGGGCCTAGAAAGGGCAGTGACCCCGGGAAAGGTCACGGGCCAGGCCGGGCTTAGGGGGCCTGAGGCACGAGGCGGGTGTGACCAGGAGGCCTGCCTGAGCTTGCCCTGCCATCTCAGGTTTCAAGGAGCTCCCACTGGGCCTGGCTTGGCCTGTGCCCCTTAGCAGGCCCCTCTGCCCCAGGCAGCCTTCGCCCCCACCCAGCCCGAGGTAGGTGGAGACTCATCCTCCGCAGGTTCGGCCCCTGCCCAGGGCTCCACAGAAGTCCGTTGAGTTGAGGTGGATGGAGCCAGGCCAAGACTGCCGGCTCAGGGGCCAGCCCCCTTGTCCTCTGAGGAGAATGCAGAGTCACCGGAGGGGTTTACTTGTCTTGGCCCTGCAGACTGAGAGCTGAGGGGCAGGTGTCCAAACTGTGCCTTCTTTCAGTTGTGGGTTAACTACATAGTAACCGCTGCTGGGGATATAGCAGAAAACTAACAAAATACCTGCCTTGGTTACACTCCAAGGCAGAGGAATAAATGAGCAAAATAAGGTAATAAGTTAGAAGGTTAGAATGGCTGTTTGAAGAAACACAGCAGGGTCGGTCCAATGAGGCAAATAAAGAATTGAAGGAGTGGAGGGTTTGCAATTTTGAATGGGGTGGTAACAGATGGCCCCATTGAAGTGGCATTGGATTTGAAGAAGGTGAGAGAGCCACCAGGAGAGAGCATTCTAGGCCGAGGAAACAGCAAGTGCAAAGGCCCTGGGAGCATATTAATGAGTCGGGGAATGGTGGAGACCTGAGTGGCTGGAGTGGAGTGAGGGAGGGGGACCAAGCAGGAGAGCACCGTGATGGGAGTGGGCGTTGCAGTCCGTGTTGGGCCTGTGGGCCATTAGGAAGACTTTGGCTTCTCCTCTGGTGAAATGGGATGTCATCCATGCGGGACTTTTAACAGAAGAACGTCATGATACGACCTACTTTTTAGGGATATCCCTCGGCTGCCGTGTTGAGAACGCCGCCAGTAGTTCAAGAGAGCGATGGCTGCAAAGGGACCAGGGTGACAGCTGTGGCGGTGGTGAGAGTGTTGGAGTCCGGATTCTGCATTTGAGGATGGAGCCGACAGGCCCGAATGCCAGCTACGAGAAAGCACTCAGTCATAATTAACCTCCTCCCTTCCAGGGGTGTCTTACTCGAGCTTTCCAAGAGTTCTCATCGGCAGGTTGGTCTCAGTAGCCCTGAAGTTGTTCTTGGGAAGAAAAGGCATAGACCCCAGTTAACCGGTGATAAAGCTGAAACTCAGACAGTAAGGGACGTGAGGAGCAAATGATCGGGAGATCAGGAGATGCCTTCAGCCGTGGCGGGCATAACCTCAGGTGATGAAGTTTAGCCTGATGGGCCTCAGATGCTATGGACAGCCCGAGGAAGGGGAAAGAGAGTGTCAAAGCTTCAACAGAGGTCGCTTTGGGGCCCTGGCCCCTGTAGTTCCACCACGAGGAAATAGGAAGGGAAGAAGAAGGAGTCTAGACAGGAGGTGTTTCCCTCCCCTGGGACCCTCGTATTCTCCTCTGAGCTCTAGCATGGAGGTCTGTTTCTGCAGCTGCTTGCATGGAATGTTCTCTCCCCTCTGGTCCAAGAGGGAAATGCTTGTGCATTCTTTGTGTCCCAGGCCAAGGGTCACTGAGAAGCCTTGCTCAACACCGGACAGATCCTGTGCGATCCGAGTAGTGGCTGTTTCCCTCTGCGACAGGGCTTCTCATAATGAACCCTGTCACGTAATGACTGACGTTTATGCTGCCTCGGTTGCCACCCTGTAAATTATTGGTGTCCATCTCTCCCCTTCAGGTGATAAGTTCCAAGTGAAGGCTTGTGTCTTCACGAGGGCAGAGTGGAGCTTGACCCCTGACTCAGCATGGGCTGGCTGGGCAGTGGCATTTAACTGCTCCCTCTCTTACACACCGACAGTAGCTATAATATGTACCCCATAGAGCTGGTTGAGAATTAAATGAGGAAATACTGGTAAAGCACTTGGAACAGTGTTGGCAGAGTGCAATAAATAGCATCTATTTTTCCGTGTCTCTGTATCCCATGCTCCCAGCACATGGTCTGATGCAGTGTGTGTAGGAGGCTGAATGAAAGAGTGAATGAATGAATGAGTGAATGAGTGAAGGAGGCTGGAGATCTCCAAATGCTTTCCTTCAGGATTTAACAAAACAATAATGTGACTCCTGGAATTTCCCATTGTGGCTCAGCGGTAAGGAGCCCAAATGAGGACACAGATATAATTCCTGGCCTCGCTCCGTGGGTTAAGGATCCCACGTTGCTGTGAGCTGTTGTGTATGTTGCAGAGGCAGCTTGGATCCTGCGTTGCTGTGGCTGTGGTGTAGGTGGCACCTGTAGCTCCACTAGCCTGGGAACCTGCATATGCCGCAGGTGTAGCCCTCTAAAGCAAATAATAATAATAATAATAATAATAATAATAACATGACTACCCTTAAGGCTTCCACCTTCAGCGGGTCATCTTGGAAGTGGCCAACACCCACCAGAGTACCTTTAAACCATCTGCTTGAACGCAGATGGGATATGGGGGTTGGGAGCAGAAGCCAATAAATATTGTCAGCCTGACCCAGCCTTCGCTGCGTGGAGCCCGAGAGCTGGGCTCCTTGGTCTCTGAACTCATCCCCACATCTGCGATGTTGGAATCCTCACCCAGCTGCCACGGCAACCTTGGAGACATACAGGTTGGTTTTCCAGGTGAGTTTACCTGTAGGCGGCACTCAGAAACTCAGGAGTAGAAAGTCATTTGTGCTAATAATAGCGATTAAGGCAAGACTTTTTTTTCCCCCAAGCATTGATAACCAAGGATGTGAAAAACCACAGCCTGTAGGCTGAATCCAGCCTTGAGGCCTGGCGATGCCTGGCAGGAAAGGAGCAAAGTGGAAGATGGCTCAGGAAGTCAGACTCCAGGATAAATCCCAGAGGAGAGCTGGCTTGTCAGGAGCCGCAGTGACAAGCTCAGAACAACAGTCATTACAGGAGTTTCCATCGTGGCTCAGCGGTTAATGAATCCATTTAGTATCCATGAGGATTCGGGTTCAATCCCTGGCCTCGCTCAGTGGGTTAAGGATCCGGCATTGCCATGAGCTGTGGTATAGGTCACGGACGCAGCTCGGATCCTGCATTACTGTGGCTCGGGCGTAGGCCAGCGGCTACAGTTCCCATTGGACTTCTAGCCTGGGAACCTCCATATGCTGCATGTGCTGCCCTAAAAAAGACAAAAAGACCAAAAAAAAAAAAAAAAAGTCGATTCAAAGCGGAGGGTTTCTCTGTGGTCTAGAACCTTCCCAGTCCCCTTCCCCCAAAAGCCTGGGCCCCCTGGACAACTAGAATAGGGCAACAGGTGAGCAGAGGGGAGAGGGCTTGAGACGGCTGGCAAGCCGGCGAGGGGTGGGGGAGCTCCAGGGAAAGAAAGAGACTTGAGTGAGAGCAGGGGCCAGGCCTTTGCCCTTGGGGCTCCCTCAGTCTGGAAGGAGGGTCCCCTCCCTTCCTTTGGGTCTCTGTCCAAAGGCCACCTCCTCAGAGGGACCTTCCAAACCACCCTGTCCAAATCCGCTCCCTGCCCTTCCCTCCGCTCCAGCCCCTCACTCAGCTCCAGGCTTCCTCTTGTCACCACCTGACATATTTATTCATTTGGGGTTTGTATCCCCACACTAGAATGTAAGCTCCATGAAGGCAGGGCCTTTTGTAGGGTCTTGTTCACTGCTGTATCCGCAGCACCAAGAGTGGCGCCTGGCACATAGCAGGTGCTCAGTAAATATTTGTTGAATGTGGAATGAGTAGGGCTGGGGCCATACTCCAGGCAGACAGGCTCACAGCCAGGTGGGAATCAGCTTGCTGAAGCCAGAGGGTCAGGTTTAAGGGAGAGAGGGGAACCCAGAAAGAGGAAGTGACAAGGGGCCTCAGTGTGCTGAGAACAATTAGTGCGAACCTTTGACCTCCCTGTGCTAGGCAGCAGCGCTGTCATCTGACTGCCTGAATGGGGAGACTGCCCAGAGCCCCGGGGCAGAGGGGCGGGGTGGGGGGTGGGAGGTGAGCCATGTGTGGGTAGCCCTGTGGACAGCACTAAATCAATGCTTGTGACAAACTGGGAAACCATGCCACAGTGCTCCCGCTTGAGTAATGATGGCTGCAATGCCTTCGAATGTCTTTTATTATGAAATATTGGACACATACAAAAAAAGTATAATCAAGAGGTGCCAATATAATAAAAAAAATGAACACTAGGGAACCCAACCGACCATCTCAGAGTTAACCCCCAGTTTGACTTTGGGGCTTATTACGCTCTCATTTTGATTTTTCAATAGTTTTATCACCAAATTCGCTTCCACCCCTTGTAACATGAGTAAAATACGTAATCCTGTGGTGCTGTTTTGTTTCATGCTTTTTTTCTAAATAGTGGCATGTTCTGTAACTTGCTTTGTTTGCTCATTACGCTCCTGGATTTGTCCTTGTTGGGACAAATGATGTGGTTCCTTCCTTTTCTATGGTGTGTAACACTCCATGGCATGGAGTATTAGCCACGCTCCAGGTTTATCATACTTCCGGTGCCCAGGCTTGCTTTTTGAATGAGGCTGCTGTTTATAAAAGCTGCATCACTGCCGTTGTTTTGAGCAGGGCTTCCAAGTTTGACTCAAGGTGGCTCTGTGCCCCTCCCTCATCCCTCAATACTCTGGGGTCCCCTGACTTTCTTCTCAAGGGCCACCTGCTGCTTCCTGGAGCCATGGTTCCCACTGTAGGAACAAAGCAGTGGGAACCTTGCTGAGCAACACCGAGCGGCCACTGCAATTAACCGTCTGTTGTCATTCCAGAGGGACAGCCAGATGTAGAAGGCTGGCTGCTGCTCAAGGAGGGACCCAGCAAGGCATGACCTGAGCGCAGAAACCACGTTCCTGGGTGGCCTTCACCTTTGCAGGTCCAGAAACAAGGGTGCTCCAGGGCGCCCCAGCTACTCCCGCTAATGAAGCCCACCAGAGATCACTGCTTACGCTCCGCGCCAGCTGTCATTTATGATGGAAACCATTCCCCAGTGTCCCATTCCCAGAGACCCAGGTCAGGGGTCAGGATACTTACAAAGCTGAAATGGTTGCTTGGCAGTGGCCTGGTGCATGTGGACTTGGAACCAGGGAGAAGAAAATCTCAAGAAGGTCATTAAGCCCTGGGAAATCTCCGTGAGCTGTCTTGGTCCCCTTCCTGAGCCCCCGGCTCCAGGGCTGAGACTGTCCATATGTCTCAGGTCTGTGTCCCCCTGCCCAGGATGAGTTTGGACCAACTCTGTGAGTTTTCACCTTTCGTCTCCATACATGATGCTTTGGGCATCATAGCAAAAATCAGGCTTGTTTTTGGTTTAGTCCGTATGATAGAAATCACCTGTCTCCATGAGCGTCTTTTTTTTTTTTTTCACACTTAGAGATCTAGGCACACTTTCTTGTTACCCTATATACCAACTTTTCCTGCCTTCTTCTAGAAAGGTTTACGTTAAAATACCCTCCCACATGTGTAAATGAACAGCAAAGATCAGATACTACACAGAGGGAAGAACATTGTACCTGTCACCAGGGAGGAGATTGCCCCTAAAAATGCGACTAGAATGATTTTTGAGCTTCCTAGTTGAAAAGGCACAGAAGAAAACACATGGAATGGTTTGATTTGAATAATGCAGTTGAGTCATACTTCTGGAGTTTTAACGGGCAATCAGGAATTAGGCAAGCACAAGGGATCTGGTTGTTCTCACCAGAACAGTTATGAAGTTTTCATTTTAAACACTTTACTAATAAAAAAAAAATGAGAACTCTCATTCTATGTGAAGGAGTCTTGTAGACACAGCATCTCCTTCTGTTAGGAAATCTTCTCCTGCACAAGACCACTAGCATGCAAGTGTTCCACCGTTCAAGTCAACATTTATTGAGCATCTACTATGTGTCAACAGTGTTAGGCCCTGAGGACACAAAATCATATAAAGTGTGAAGCTATCCTTCAGGAACTCATGGTCTAGTTGGGAAAGGGGACAAAGAAGCTCCACAGTTGGATTCAGAAAAGCATTAGGGGCTGGCGAATCCCTTGGCCCACCTGGCAGGAGTTCCATGAAGTCTTCTGGAGGAGGTAAACCCTGAGCTGAGGCTTGAGATAGGATTCCAGGTCTAGTCTGCTTATCAAGTCTCCCCATCTAACAGAGCGGTTCTGAGTTTTCAAAAACTCAACTCAAAAGAGGGTCACAGCATTCAGACACAGGGAGCCCCGGACCACCCCCAATGTCAGAGGAGAAAAAACCAACAGCTTGGTCTCCTTTGCTGTAGCAAAGCACCTGCTGGTCAGAGAGGCGGGGGATGAAGTTTCCTCCGAACTGTTGGCCAGAGAAACATACAAACACTGCAGATAGTTTTCCTATTCCAAATCGTGCTGGCAGTACTGACACCATGCTCACAGCAGGAAACTTTCCCTGGGGCCTCGTGGGCTTTCCCTTCATTGCAGCCCTTGGGGCTCAGCAGCAAGGAGAAGAGCAGAGGCCTGGGGCAAGCCCTGCCTCCACGCACCACCAATTGGTTTGTGATCAGGTACCCAGCAATTTCCTCATTTGTAAAATGGGAGCATTGCGCTGGGAGATTGCGCTCTGCGATTCTATCCTGTCCAAGTGAGAGTTTGTCAGTTGCTTGAACACGATTCTCCCTTGTTGGTATGTGGGTTCTCCTACAGGTTGCGGTTCTTGGACTGCAATGCTACTTGGAGCTCCCTGGCCGCAAATTGTGGCGCGGGGCGATGCAGTGGCGGGAGTACGGGTGCGGGGGTGGAGAGGACAACATTGAAGTTGGAGTCGGCCTTGGATCTGATTTTCATCCCTGTAATCAGAGGTGTGGCCTTGTGAAAGTCATATCCCCCGCTCTAGGCTCCAGGTTAAACGTGGGAGAGATGATCGCTAGCATTCCACGGTAAGATCGAGCTTGACGCATTCATCCGCTGAAAAGCAAGGCAAAATTCTTTAAAATATATGATTAAAATAAGTGGGGAATGAGTGTGACCTGCCAGGTTGAAGGCGCCAGCTAAATTTAGCATCAGAGCAGGCAAAGGTCAGCGCAGTACTTTGGCTGGTTGAAAGGAACACTCAAGTCTTTGTCCGAAAGCAGAATCTTCCTTCTGAAGGAAGAATCTGTTGTTTGAAGACAAGCCCGCAAGGCTCGCACGGAGTTAAGAACTCAATGGGCCTTGAGCCTAGGGGAGGGGGCGGCTCAGCTGTTCCAAGCTCTAATAGAAGGGGCGGGCGCGGCGCAGCAGCGGCAGCCAATGAAAGAGTCTCTCGATGAGGTCATGGAGTTTCTCGGCGCTTCATTGGCGGATCCCCCACGAAGCTTCGGCGCAGTCTGCAGGGCGGGTTGGCCAGGGGAGGCGCGGGCTCAGGGATCCAGGACTGTCAGGGCGCATCTTCAAACTTTGCCCGGCTTTTATCTGCCCAGAGCAGCGAACCACGCCGCGAGTCGGTCTCTTCTTGCTGAGAGAAATGGAAATGCCCAGAAAAAAGCGCTCTTATCGCCCCAAAGGCTGGATTTACTTATCCTGAGGTAACCTGAATTGTCTTTGGTGAAAGTGGAAGGCTTGCTTGTTTTGTTTTGTTTTAATCCGTACACACTGATTCATTCACCACTTTAACCGTGTAAGGACACTGAGCAAACGTTTGGCTGGTGACTTTTTATTTCCCGGTGGCGATACTCAAGGCTGGGATCAAAGACATTTCTGACGTTTTGAAACATTTTAAAGCCGTGATTTTCAAAGCTTGGTATAGAGAGGGATCCAGAATGCTAGTTGCAGACATCAGGCCTCACCCCCCTCTCCAGTCCTTCTGACTGAGGAAGCTGCAGATTGAAAAAACTGGCAGGGACCGGGATGTGGACCCCACTTTGGGAACCAAAGCATTTCAAACATCCTCAGTGCTTGCTATAAATGCAAATTCGCAGACTGTGCCCCTCCATAACTACTGAATCAGAACTGTAAGGGTGGGGTCTGGCCATCTTTGTTTTAAGAAGTCCTCCAGGTGCTTCTGATGCACACTCAGGTTTGAGAACTAATTTAAATCAACCCCTGGTGACCCTTGAGACTGCTTCAGAACAATCTGGAGAGTTACTCTGCGGTCCGTTAACTCCTGCACTGTCAGACTCTTAGGGCTACGTGGGGACCCATGGTCCAGTCCTTCTAGGTAGAGAATATTGGAATGTTTGTGCTGTCCTCATCGTGCAACTCCTAGGCTCCTCACCAGGGTTCCCAGCAGCCACTGTGGTTTTGGCTACAAGCAGTTGGACCAAAGGTGCACATATGACAGTCCTTTTCTAGAAATGATTGAGTTGGTTTTTGTGAGTGACTAGACCTTAAAGCTGAACTTGGTACCCAAGGGCAACCTTCTTCTGCCACATGGCCTGGGGAGTAGAGGACATTGGTCTGCAGAAGAACGGAGAGGAGTGAAGCAGGCACATAGGTCCAGAGAGGGACGTGGGAAGAGGATTCACTCCCAGATACCCTCCGGGCCCTGGGCTACCAGCCCCTGCCTCCTTCTCTAACTTAACTCAGGCCACTGGCTCTGGCTCACGGACTCCAGGCACATCATCTTCAAGCAAGTATAGCACGGGCCCACCTGAAGCTTTTCTCGGGCCATTTCCTCTGCCTGAAACTCTTGTCCCTTTCCTTTCCATGGGCCTCATTCGTGACAATCAGGAATGTTCTTAAATGTCACTTCCTCAGAGAGTGACACTCTAAAAGTGGCCCCTCGTCCAGCCACACGCTATCACACCAGCCTGCTTTAGCGTCTTCATTGCCTGCACCCTCCCCAGTGCTAACACATGCATTCATTTGCTTCCTGGTTCACCCTAAGCTCCTCGAGAGCAGGGATCCTGTGGGTTTGTTCATCACCCATCTCCAGGGCCTTGATTGTGGTCTGGTACATACAGAGTGCTCAACAAACATTAGCTAAAGAAAAGATCCCTTTCACAACCTAGCTGAGGCCCTGCTGCCTTCTAGCCTTCAGGTAGCAAGATAGCTCCCAGGCTCTACTCCCTGATAACAAATACCCATCCTGGAGTTCCCTTCGTGGCTCAGCAGTTAATGAACTTGACTAGGATGCATGAGGATGCGGGTTCGATCCCTGGCCTCACTCAGTGAGTTAAGGATCCAGCGTTGCTGTGAGCTATGGTGTAGGTCACAGATGTGACTCAGATCCCGCGTTGCTGTGGCCGTGGCATAGGCCGGCAGCGGTAGCTCCGATTCAGCCCCTACCCTGGGAAGCTCCATATGCCACTAGTGCAGCCCTAAAAAGCAAAACAACAACAACAACAAAAACCCAAAACAAATACCCCTCCTGGCTGACCCCTGTGGATTCCTGAGATTTGCCACCCAAGGACTCTTGAGGGGTTCAGCCGTGTTTTACTGACAAGGAACCTGAGACCCAAGGGACCTGCCCAGGGCGATGTGAGCACTAAGCTTTTAGGCCACCACTGCATCCCCAGGGGACTCAGCCTCGTGACCCTGGGTCACAGCCCAGGGCTCTCCCCACTGCAAGGCAAACAAGTTTAACCTCAGGCCTTTTCACCTCCTCTTGCAAGCTTTTAATCAGTTTCGTTTTCAAAATACTGCCCAGAATATAGTCTGTGGTCAGCAGAAAGATGCTGGCAGCACTGTCTATTCTAGGTAGCTATTTTATTTTCTGATAAACTGTAGTGGGAATGGATGGTTTGAATGTCTCTGCTGCTGTAGGAGCATGACAGATGTTATAATGGTCCTCACTCCGCCCAAATTTCTTTTTCATGTAAAATGATATGATTCAAAAAGGTACATGCACTCCATGTTCATTGCAGCATTATTTACAACAATAACCAAGACATGGAAACAGCTTCAATGTCCACAGATGGATGAATGGATAAAGAAAATAAGAAGAGGCAAAATATATATGTGTGTATTGTATATTATAATTATAATACATGTATTAGCCATAAAAAAAGAATGAAATCCTGTCATTTGCAACAACATGGATGCACCTTGAGGGCATTGTGCTAAATGAAATAATTCACACAAAGACAAACACAATATGACTTCATTTATGTATTGAATTTATTTATTTATTTTGGGTGCACCTGAGGCATATGGAAGTTCCCAGGTTAGGGGTGGAATTGGAGCTGGAGCTGCCAGCCTACACCACAGCCATAGCTTGTGGCAACACCAGATCCTTAACCCACTCAGTGAGGCCAGGGATCAAACCTGCCTCCTCATATACTAGTCGGGTTCTTAACCCACTGAGCTACAGTGGCAGCTCCTAAATACGGAATTTAAAGCAAAACAAAACAAAGTTTGTAGATACAGAGAAAAGATTGGTGGTTGCCAGGGGCCAGATGTGGGCATGGGGCCAAATGGGAAAGGCGGTTAAAAGGTACACATTTCCAGTTATAAAATAAGACATGGGATGCAATGTATGGCGTGGTGACTCTGGTTAATATTGCATTGTATATTTGAAAGTGGTTAAGAGAGTAAATCTTAACAGTTCTCATCAGTACTTTGCCTGAGTGATTATTATCCAACTCAGAGATCGTGATGGTTAGGAAGGCAGGGAGAAAAAAGAATAGAATTACCAGCTGCCTGTACTCCTGGCAGGCAGAAGAGCCATTTTCATACCTTGTGGCCACCTGGGATCTTTAATTCACTGTGTCACACCTCTTGTGGCTAGAGTGAAGGTGTGTAAAGTCAGCCCTGCCAGGCAGACACCACTCAGAGTCCGGGGCAGCCTCTCCCCCATTTGGTGGAGGTTGTTCTGGTGGCTGTGGGTGGAGCTGGTCTAGGTGCTCCTGGCTGCCCACACCCAGCAGTGGCGGCAGTGCCTTCTCTCCTTGCCAGGCCAGTCCCGAGGATGATTTCCAGCCTCTGTTGTTGGCTGCTCAGCTTCCCAGCCTGGTCCTCGTCCTTCGGAGATTGTGACCCACCTGAGATTAACTCCATTTCTGCCTAAATCAGCCTGGGTTGGTTTCTGTGGCTTGTGACGGTGAACAGGACTGATGGGTGAGGCTTCCCCAAGGAGGGCCAGGCACTGGCAGGGCTGGAAGACCGGGCAGGCGTCCAGGTAAAAGAAATGGCATTGAGGAGTTCCCATTGTGGCTCAGCAGAAACAAATCTGACCAGCATCCATGAGGACTCAGGCCTCGCTCAGTGGGTTCAAGATCCAGTGTGGCCCTGAGCTGTGGTGTAGGTCGCAGATGTGGCTCGGATCTGGCGTTGCTGTGGCCGTGGCATAGGCCAGCAGCGGTAGCTCCGATTCGACCCCTAGCCTGGGAACCTCCATATGCCACAGTGCGGCCCTAGAAAGATTAAAAAAAAAAAAAAAAAAAATGGCATTCGAGCAGGGAGAGGTACTGCCACACCCTTGTCCTTCAGTCTGAGGCACAAGCTGTGCGGAGGGAAGTGAGTCACGTCGCAGGTCAGAGACCCTCCAGCTCCTCAGGGGGGTCACAGGAGTAATGAACTGGCTGGAGGATTTTCCTGCAAGTCTGGCTTCTTTCCCTTTGCTGTTTTCTGAGCTTGTCATTCAGTAATGTTGACCTTTCCTTTGTGGAAGGGGAAGTCGGTTTAGGAGGAAAAAGGTAGGCTTCCTGAGCCTCTGCACAGGCAGCTTCTCAGGTCCGATAG
>PVHT021183632.1:3585676-3643181 GCA_004024745.2 Catagonus wagneri
TGTGCTACCACTAGGCCCAAGAAATGCAACACCAGAAATACAACTTCAGCCTCCTGCTTAAAGCCCGAAACTCTAAAACAGAACTTTGCAACTTGCTCCTATGCTTGGGATCCAGAGCAATTCTTTGGCCCCAATTAAACACAGCTTCTGTGTCATCTGGTCAAGTCCCCGCAGAGTCACTACGGGTCTAGGAGATTGTTGACAATTACTGTCCCTATCATTGCATTTTTCTGCATCCAAAACAGGCCACCAGCTGCAAGAGCAACATAGGCGGGCCTAAGTGGGGTTGGATTTGACTTTGGCCCGCCTGGCGGCCTTCTCATCCTACTGAAAACCACATGGTCGAGGTGGGGGTGTTCTTTGGCCTCGACTGTGGAGTATCGCCCAGCCCATCACCTTCCCCTCTACCCGGACCTCCTGCAGGGCCACGTGACCAGCTTCTGCAGGTCGTGCTGTCTCTTCCCACTCTAGGCTCCCCTTCAAGCTGCGTGGTGTAATATCGGCCTTCAACTGTCCCTCAATATTTGTAATCCATCTATAACTACTCTAAGTTTGGAGCACTCGCATGTATCAGATTTTTTTATTGTTGTCTTTTTTTTTAGGGCCACATCCACGGCATATGGAAATTCCCAGGCTAGGGGTCAAATCAGAGATGCAGCTGCTGGCCTACACCACAGCCGCAGCAACACCAGATCCAAGCCACATCTGTCACCTACACCGCAGCTCATGGCTATGCTGGATCCTTAACCGCAATGAACGAGGCCAAGGATGGAACTTGAATCCTCATGGATACTGGGCAGGTTCTTAACCCACTGTGAGCCACAACAGGAACGCCTCAGACATTTTATGTAGACTTTACAGCAGAAAGAATTATCACAGAGAATGTCCCAGTTTTCTGTGCTGTAAGGATAACAGTAACATTATACCTATTTTGCAGGTGGGAAAACCGAGGCCTAGACCAGTTGGACCCTCCAGTGGTCGGAACACAGGCAGGACCAGAGACTCATATCATACTTGCTGAGAAGGTAGGATTTTGAGGCCTAGTTTTCCCCGCCCTCCCACCAGAGGCTGCCTCTGTTTTCTTGACAGGCTGGTCCATCTACTTGTTTGCTTGTCTTTTAGCCACTCGTGGTCACACCACCTTGTGCAATGCAGGGGTCCGGGCTGGCCTTCCTCTGGGTTTCCTGTGAGTTCCACAGCGGTGCCAGCTGCAGCCTCACCCTGCCCCAAGGTCCAATCTGGATGAACTGACTGCTGGTTTGCTTAGCTGTACCATCTGTGACCATGGAAGTCTGAGAGAATAAACAGAATCATATTTATTAGAAACGTTTATCCACGGGTGCTTTACATATATTTTATTTATGAGCTCATTGCAAAAATGAGATTCTTGACTCAGTCCAGGCATGCGGCTTGGCACTATTTACAGCTAAACCTTCTGCAAAATAAACAGGCAGATGGGGGCAGCAGCAAGCCAGAGCCACTGGCTGTGGGTGATCAGGTGACCCAAGGTCATCCCCTTCACTTGGCTCCTCTGCCTGGCAGCTTAGCGCCCAGCCTTTGGCATCACCTGGGGATTAATTCTTCTTTGTTTTATAAATAGCCAAATATGGGCCTGGGGTAGCTTTTAATCCTGGGCCTGGCCCTAAGAGTTCAGAATCATATCTTATTCAGATTAAGCAGACAGGACACAAAGCATGGCTGACCCAAGTTTAAAAAATGTAGGCTTCAGAGTTCCCCTTGTGGCTCAGCAGAAACGAACCCAGCTAGAATCCTTGAGGATGTGGGTTTGATCCCTGGCCTCACTCAGTGGGTTAAGCATCTGGTATTGCCATGACCTGTGGTGTAGGTCACAGATGCAGCTTGGATCTGGGTTTGCTGTGGCTGTGACGCAGGCTGGCAGCTGCAGCTCTGATTCAACCCTAGCCTGGGAATTTCCATATGTCTCACGTGCAGCCCCCCCAAAAATGCAAAAAAGAAAAAAGAATGTAGAATGCAAAGCGCAAGTCTGGTTTTGTGAGTGTAGCTGGATTTGAGAATTGATCAAAGAGGAACCGTGCTAAGAACAGCCCTCATCCCCAACTCTGTTTATATTATTCCGGGTCCCTGGCCCTCCTGCCCTGCTCTCCAGGATTCCTTCATGGTGAAAGGACGCTCCTTCCGTTTGGTGGTTTCAGGGCCCAGAGAAAGGGAGGAGAAGGGGACAGGAATGGAGAGCAAGGGCTCCAGGGCAGGAGGATGGGCTGTAATTTCCAAGAAATCAAGAAGGGCTCAGAATACGAAACAGCGATGCTACAAAGTGGTCCACACTGCCAGCCTTCCTTCTCAGTGAATTAAAATGCCGTTGCTCTTTTTTATTTCCATAATGCATCGAATTTAAAATCAGACCTTAGAAAAGATGCCCTGCAGGGAGTTCCCGTCATGGCTCAGTGGTTAATGAATCCAACTAGGAACCAGTGAGGTTGTGGGTTCAGTCCCTGGCCTTGCTCAGTGGGTTAAGGATCTGGCGTTGACATGAGCTGTGGTGTAGGTTGCAGACGCGGCTCGGATCCCGCGTTGCTGTGGCTGTGGCGTAGGCCGGCAGCTACAGCTCCTGTTAGATCCCTAGCCTGGGAACCTCCATGTGCCGTGGGTGCAGCCCTGAAAAGAAAAAAAAAAAAAACCCAAAAACCAAAAAAAAACCCCGATGCCCTGCAGTTTTAAACATGATGCAAAATACAAACAAATACTGCACTGGGCATGGCCCAGCTGCGGGGAATCCAAAAGTCAACCGTAAACAAACGATGCTTTACTTTGGGACCCAAGCATCTAAGTTGAGGACACGTTTATTTCACTCACAAATTTTGGTTTTAGCTGGTGGAGGCCAAGATCAAAATGCCTTGATCTTGAGCAAAGCCGTCAGGGCCATTGTTCCAAGCAGGGCCACTTCCAGAGGTCAGTGCGCAGGGCAGAGCTTTGCTCCTCTCCGGGGGCACTGGGACATAGGCACTATTGGTCCCTGGCTTTGAAGGGGTGTCTCCTGTGTGTTGTGTTCATTTGGTGTAAGTAAGGCTTGCCTCGCCCAAGGTGCTGTGTTCCAACAAGGAGGAGAAGCGCGGGAGAGCTCGCACAGCAGGGAGACCGAGCGGTGGGGTCACGGCCAAGCCCAGGGTGGCTGGAGATGGGTGCAGGGTGTGTGTTTCCTGTTGCTGCTCTAATAGTTTTCATGAACGAAGTGGCTTAAAACAACACCAGTTTAATTATTGTTTCATTTGAAAACAGATTTATTGAGATATAGTTTTCCCAGCATACAGTTCACCCACTGAAGGCATATGATTCAGAGATTTTTGGTATATTCATAGATATGGACAATCATTACCATAGCCGATGATAGAACATTTTGCCTTGCCTCAGGAAGAAACCCTGTACCCTTTAGCTCTCACTCCTTTATACCCCAACCCGCTGGTCCTGGGCAACCACAAGCCTACTTTCTCTCTGGGGCCGGGAACAAGGGCATGCTCTCCTCTAAGTGAACCCCGCTTTGGAGCTGAGTGCTCATGGGGCTGGGGGTGGGCAGTAGCTTTCGGTCCCCTAGGCTGGCCTCTCCTGGCTCGGACCTCTGCCTTAGGAGCCTGGCAAGGCATCTGGGCCCTGATGTTCTCAGTGCACCATCCCCACGGGGGAGCCCGCATCCCGGGCAGAGAAATGAGGCCCCAGCTCCCACCTGCATATCCCCAGAACTTGGTCCCTGCAACGGGAACCTGGGAAATGCTGACCCCCTGTCCGTCCTGGGAAGAGAGGCCTCCGTCCGTGAGCTGGGGGAGAGGAGCCCCGTGTTCTCGGTTGCATCATTCTGGAGTGGAGTTCCCATCCTGCTGAGCTGGAGGTCCAAAGTCCAAAGTCGATCTTACTGATCTAAGTCAAGGTGTCAGTGGGACCAGCTCATCTTGGAGCCTCTTGGGAGAATCTATTTCCTTGCCTTTCCAGAGACCACCTATATCCTTAGACTTCTGGGCCCTTTCTCTGTCTTCTAAACCAGCAGCATAGTATCTTCTCTGACCTCTTGCTTCTCTTATAAAGACCTTTATGGTGACATCGGGTCCACCTGGATAATCCAGGATAATCGCCCATCTCAAGAGCAGGAAATTTCCTTTTGCCACACAAAGCACCATATTCCTGGGTTCTGAGATTAGGACATGGCCACTGGGGTGGGGGTGGGGGGCACTGTTCTGTCTATTGCACGACGAGGGGCAGAAGAGAGACAGTGGTGGCCTCCAGCTCTGAGGCTGGCACTTTCACCCCCAGCCCAGCTTGGCTCCTTCACTGACCCAGTTGGCAGATGCCCACCGCCCCCCCAATACTGTGGGACCATCTGGGGAGTGCCTTTCCCGGACACTGCTCACCTCCGTGCTGGGGTTCTGTCCTCGCCTGGACTGTCGGCAGAGACCAGCCTTGGTCATCTTCTTGAGCCTGGATGACAGTGACTACCGTGCACTGAACACCTACTGTGTGCCAGGCTTGGTTTGAATCCATGCACTGAACACCTACTGTGTGCCAGGCTTGGTTTGAATCCATATGGCTACCCTTTGAGGAAAAAGTGTTATACTCATTTTAGAGATGAAGAGACTAAGGCTGAGGAGTGTAACTCACCCAACACCACTCAGTCAAATGCAGGAGTCAGGATTTACATGTGTGGAGATTTTAAATCTAATTTTATTTCTGCCTTTATTATGCCCTCTTCCATTGTTTTCTTTAGTATTTATCCGCAAAGTCTTCAACACTCCTCCCTTCAAAGGGGAACCTCATTCTCCTCCCCTAGAGTGGTTGTACTTGGTTGCTTGCTTCTTGAGAATATAATGTCTATGACATCTGAAACTAGGACAGCAAAGGAACTGTGACCTCCTCCTTGCTTTCTCATAGGCACTTAGCTTAGGGGAAGCCAGGTGTCATGGTGTAAGGACACTCAGGCAGCCCTACTGACAGCCGAGCAAACCATCCTGGAAGAACCAGCCCCAGTCAAACATTCAAATGATGGCAGCCCAGCCACCCTCTTCACCCCGAAGGACACACATGAGAGATGCTGGTCGGAGCCAGAACCGTCCAGCTGAGCTGCTCCTGAATTCTTTTTTCTTCTTCTTTTAAATCTTGTTTTCCTTTTTTTCTTTTTGTGGCCACACCTGCAGTATATGGAGGTTCCCAGGCTAGGGGTCAAATAGGAGCTGCAGCTGCCGGCCTGCACCACAGCCACAGCAACGCCAGGTTGGAGCAGCATCTGTGACCCACACTGCAGCTTGTGGCAATGCCAGATCCTTAACCCGCTGAGTGAGGCCAGGGATGGAACCTGCATCCTCAAGGACACCGTGTCGGGTTCTTAACCTGCTGAGCCACACCAGTAACTCCCACTCTCTCCTTTCTGATCTGTCCAGGGCTGGTTTCTTCTAGAGCCTTCAGGCCATGACAGGGGTTCTTTCAAGAAGGGCAATGAATGGGCAACTAGAGGACCAGACCTTTAGAGAACTCTGTGTAGGAAAAGCTTCCTCTGCTTTGAAAGCACTCAGAGCAGCACAGGCGAGTGCAGTTAAGAGGACAACAGAAACTTACATTCAGTTACCTCTACACAATTTTAGTACAAGCAAGCTAATCTGAGTCATTCTCCTAAGACATAAAATTACTGATATCTACTGTTGTGTTCCTTTAATAATCTTAGTTCCAAAACCCAACATACTATAAACCCCTCGCCTTTCCGATCTCCCCCAACCCCACCCCCCGAATCCAAAGCAGATATCAGGTATTTATACACTGACAGGTCTATTCTTTTCTTAAAGCTTGAACAAATAACATCTTTACACACAGTTGGTAAAGCTGGTAAAGAAGTAAGCCCTTACTGCTTTGTTAAAAATAAAACCCATATAGAAACCTTTCTGGCCAAATTCCCAAGGCAAGAAAACATCAGGCTTCTAAAATCCATCTGCTTTTTTGATACATGTCTGTTTTCCATGTTTTCCAGTCCTTACAACACATTGAGACCTGCCTGGACAGAGGGATAGCTAACTTTGAGGGCAGGAAGGGAAAAAACACACTCCTCTTGTAAGTATTAAAGACCAGGAGCTGTAGGATTCTGAAAATTCTCAATAAGTAGTTCATGGTATACAAATTCTTAAGTCCGTCTAGTTTACCTTTAATCAATGGCAGTACCAATGATCACTACAATAAAGCATTCAAGGAACATTCAAGTGACTACACATATTTATAGCAGCAAAAGAGACGTGTAATTTTTAGCTCTTCTAATAATCCCCAGAGAAGGAAAAAGTGCATTATAAATTGATACTGGAAGATTCTAGCTCAGCTAGAGTTAATCAGTTTTTAAAAATCTACCATGCAGTATTATAAATACGGGATTCAGGAGAGCAGCCTAAGAAAAGCTTCTGCCTACCTAATGCAGGAGGCAACAAGCTGGTCCCTTTGGAAGAATTAATGTTAGATTAATACTACCAAAAACAATGGGAGATGGCATCAAGGCAGGTATAAAATAAAATTGGTCCTTGATAGAATAATTTTATTTCTTGCATTGTGAGAATATCTTTTGTTCTTTTAGAAAAAAAAGTCACGCAAACCGTAATTTTAATTGTAATCACATTAGTTGAGGGACTCTGTCAAAGGCTGCCCCAGAAGGGCTTTTTCAAAAAGGTTAAAAACCCATTCTAAATAACATCCAAATTGAGGTTTACAACCCAAAGAAGGCCAAACCCTCTACTCCCGAAGCAAACCGTTTCTGTGGACTTCACGTAAAAGAACTTTCTGCTTCTTTCTTGAATGAAAAGGAATTTTCCATATTGGAAAACGGGGGGGGGGGGTGTGTACAGTGAGAGGAGGGGCGACAGCGAGACAGAGACCCGGGTAAAGAACCTCCTTAAGGCCGGCAGAACATGACAAAGATCAACTGAGGAGCAACACAAGCCAGCACGTGCCAAATAGGAGCTCCCCCCTTTGATGAATGAGCTGGTGGAGGGTGGGGGGTAGTTTCAGGAACCTGCCCAGGCCGCCCGGGAGTCTGAATATCACAGCTGCTCCTCCTCTATTCAGGAAATGATGAATTAGCCACTGCTCATCAGGCAACTAACAGAGCCGGCAATAAAAAGATTGCAAAGACACCTTCAGAAGCAGCCCTTTGGAAACTGGAAACAAAGTTTTGGCCAGAGGTGAGCATGCACCCATAAGCCTGAAAAAAGAAGGTTTTTTGGTGGGGCCGAGCACGGACTACAGGTCTTTTATTTTAGAAACGTATCCACTTTGGTTGATGCTTTTTCTGTCTTAAAGGCCACCTTGGACTGCTATGTAGCTAATGTGACTGGACAGCAAATAGCTGTTTAAAAACTGTCTAAAATAGTTAATTCGGTGGCTCTCCACAGATAGTCCCTGCTCCGGGGTTTCGAGCCTAAGGCTGCTTCATTTTAATATGGTGACAGGGTAACATGGATTGCAGCAAGAATAAGAAGGAATACCTTGGGGATAGAGAAAGGATAAATGAGAAAGAGGAGAGAGAAACAGAAACGAAAGCCAAATGAAAAAATACAATTAAAGTGACTTTGTTGATGCAAATTTGGGCCAATTAGCAAAACCATGGTATTATCATTCCCCAAAGATGGAACAAAAGGTGGGTTTAAACATCCAAGATAGATATGTCCCCAAAACTGACCTGCTAAAGCAAAATCAGCACATCATTTCAAAGCCATCTTACCTGGCAGCTGGCACTATGCTAGAATGCCTTCCTTGTCTCTTGCTGTGTGTCTCCTGTCTCCTGGAAGCACGTTTTTTTGGAAGTACAGGGAGTGCCAGTCCTGGCACAGCGGTAAGGAACCAGACTAGGATCTATGAGGACACGGTTTCGATCCCTGGCCTTGCTCAGTGGGTCAGGGATCCAGCATTGCTGTGAGCTGTGGTGCAGATGGCAGACTCGGCTCGGATCCTGCATTGCTGTGCTGTGGTGTAGGCTGACAGCTGTAGCTCCAATTCGACCCCTAGCCAGAGAATTTCCATATGCTGTGGATGTGGCCCTAAAAAGCAAAAAACAAAAAACAAACAAAAAAATGAAGGAAATGCAGTTTCAGGACATTGGGACACTCTTTTCTGCTCTGGGGGCTCCCTTCAGCTTCCCCTCCCCCAGAGTTCCTAACATCACTTACCAGGCATTGCCCTGGAAGGAATGGCTTACAATTGGCCAAAAGGGCCCTGCTGTGTGGCACAGAGAACTCTACTCAGTATTCTGTGATCATCTGTGGGGGAAAAGAATCAGAATGGATATGTGATTATGTATGACTGGTCACTTTGATGTACATCAGAGATTATCATAGTCTTGTAAATTAACTATACTTCAATGAAACAAACAAAAAAAAAAGAAATGGGAATCAATCCAGTTGTCTTACAGAAGTCATGATTTTAGCCCACTTAAAAAATGGCCTCCTTCCCCTCCTCGTTATCATAAATGCTAAATGGATGAAGATATAAAGAAAAAGGAAGAAAATAGTGTCAAGTTACATTAAGAAAATGGAGAAAACCAATCAATGGGGAAAACCATGCCGAAAACCAAAATAAAACCCAGAACATGACACAAACGTAAGCCCTTTAAATAAGGATGGTGTTCAATACAATATTTGAAATGCTTGCATCTGCTCATGTTAAGACACGACTAGTTCCAAGTTTTAGGACATTCTCGAACAAAAAGTACACATCAAAGCAGTGAGCTAGCAGTACACCCTTCCTTCCCCAAAAAGTTTTCAGGAAGAGGCTGCACAAGGCATGAGTTAGTGATGTCCCCAGGAAGGAATCTGGCTTTCGGTAGGAAATCACACTGAATGAGCTTTAAGACTCCTAAACGCTAAGATTCTGGGATATGCTAAAAATAATGACCATGATTTGATCTGATCAACTACAAAGCCCTCTGAAAGAATGAAATCAACTCAAAAGCAAGACATTCGGGAGTTCCCTTCGTGGCTCAGTGGTTAACGACTCCGACTAAGAACCATGAGGTTGCGGGTTCGATCCCTGGCCTTGCTCAGTGGGTTAAGGATCCGGCGTCGCCGTGAGCTGTGGTGAAGGTTGCAGACGTGGCTCGGATCCCATGTTGCTGTGGCTGTGGCGAAGGCCAGCAGCTACAGCTCCTGTTAGACCCCTAGCCTGGGAACCTCCATATGCCACGGGTGCGGCTCTACATAAAGGCAAAAAAACAAAAAAAAAAAAAAGACATTCTACAAATTAGCTGCGTGTAATGATATATTTTAACACACTCAGAGCTATAACCTACATTATAAATTTTTACCAGTACTATTTGATGACCTTAAGCATTAAAAAAATCTGTGTAACTAAAAAACTCCTATTATCGGTTTCTACTTCAAAGTGCTAGTTGATACTCACTCTACAGAACCAGGCAAAGACACAATTAAACTGCTATGTAACAGAGTCCTCATTATTAAATAATAGCTACATCTCCATTCTGCCTACCTCTGGGATCAATGCACCTTCTAAAATTCCTTTCTACTTTAATTGATCCTTTGGCGTGCCGCTGAAGTCGGGGAGGAGAAGTATAATTATTCTCATTTTACAGATGAGGAAACAGAGGCATAGAGAGGCTGAGTGTCTAGTTGGTCTGGAATTTCAGTGCTAAACTGTCCCCCCACCTCCTTTTTGCAAAATCGTCAGCACAAAGAGTCATACATAATACATTTTACTCTTCAATTAAAGCCAAGGGTTCAGGGAGGAGAGGAGGGAGAAAGTGAGCTTCTTTTGGTAACCCCGTTTTCTTTTAGAGGACAAATGTGCTTTTCTTAAGACGTTGCTAAGTATAATTATTAAAAACTGAACACCGAGAAACAAAGCTGGGGTACTGACTAAGCACATGTGAAGGCAGGCTTTCTGCCATATTACTTGGAGCTTCCTGAGACTTCAGCTCTCCCAAGAAGCTCACTGGATAAGAGTCAGCTTTGCATCCAACTTCAACACATAGTGTTCCCAGTCATCCCAGAGCTCTTTTGGACAAAAGGAGCTAATCGAAGAATACCATGGTCAATATAAAGAAATAGTATTATTTGATAACCGTCCTAGAATATAGAAACACAGCATTATGCCCAAGCAATTCATCTACAAAAAGGTTAAGAATGGAAATCTCTAAATTGTTCCTCAATTCTGTGGCTCACAAGCAAACCATTCATTTCCAATGTTTAAATACCTTCAACGGGATAAATATTTATGTATTAGTCTAGTCACATGGAATCTGTCCAAATAAGATCTGATTTGAAAACTTTCAATAGAAAGTGCTAAGTTTAACGAAAAACTGGCACATCCGCATGGTTGATATCTAATGCTGTGATAGAGGCATGCTAATTTTGAGTCTGCCGTAGAAGAGGCCTATGTACAATTTTTATTTTCTCCGTATTAAAAATGTTTCTTTAAACAAAAATAAATTCCAGTCAGCCTCTTCTAAGGAAGGAGGAACCAATTAAGTTTGCAAAACAGTCACACTGAAAAGAAGACCAGAATATTAGCAAAAACTGTTAGATATGCTTGTCATTCTGTATGTAAGATGAAGTCACTATGATGCTTTGCATCATTTGCTTATCTCCCAATATAGGCTTTGAAAAACTCCTCTAAAGGCCACAACTTTGTAAGGGACATATATAGTATCGTGATATTTCTGCCATAGAGCCTTCTTAGGTTATCACCTCGCCCACAAAAAAAAAAAAAAAAAAAAAAAAAAAAAAACAAAAAAAAAAAAAAAAAAAAAAAAAAACCGAAACCAACCAAACAAAAAAAAAATTCAAATACTCAAAACCAACTGAGCAGGAGTTGACTAATCAAAAATGTTCCATGAAGGTAAGTAGCTAATTAAAAAAAAAAATGTAGCACATTTATAAAGCCCAGAGAAAATCAACCAAGTTAACAAAGTACATTCCTTACTTAATCTTCAAAAAGAAATAACTACTCTCTCTGCATGTTTAAATCCTCAAGTTTACGACTCTGAAGTCTTCATAGTAAATCAGGCAACTGGGGATCGTGTAGTACTGTAGCATTTACTACTGAAAAAAAAAACATATATAAGTGGAACTGTGCAGTTCAAACTAGTGTTGTTCAAGGGTCAACTGTGCTTTTAGTAAAATGGCAAAGTCATGAGTAGCATCGTTTTCTGGTATTTCAATGGTATTGTGTTTAAGAATCACTGCTCCGAAAGACTTCATGATTAAATAAAATACTGTACAACTGAATCTGCTTCTGAGAGAAAGTTAACACTGGTAGGATTAGAGAGATGTGAGAAAAGCATTTGCCAAAGAAAAACATATGTGAAACAAGAGGTGATGATTCCATTACGACAATGAGGCCGAAAAAGGGGGGGGGATTAACTCTCAGAGCAGAGATACGAGTAATGAGAAGCTGGATGTAATCACTGTTAAAACAGAGAGCACGTTGATGTCTGTCTAAACATTACCCAATGCTGGGGAAAATACTGTCCAAAGGAGGTATCTTCTCTCTCCGTTAGGGTGGATCTTGAACGTTATCCACAAGAAACGCATTCGCTCTGTCTCCACCGACTTAATTTCTGCTTTTAAGAGAATTTTTTCCAAACAATAGTGATTATCAATTATGTTTCAAACAGAGTTGCTGCTAAAGTAAGGATGACTGGGGATGGTTCTCCCAACAGCAAGGTGTTAGAACTGATCTCCTTAAGAAGAGCTTTCTTTGGCCTCACCCATGATAAGAAGTTCCTGGGCCAGGACTGAACCTGTGCCACCCAAGCAGTGACTCAAGATCCTTAACTGTGAAGTGATCAGGGAACTACAGAGCTGACTTCCTCAAAATAACTATTTCCTCTCTAGTTGGTAGTTTTATGCGTGTGACTGTGATTTTTAAAACATTTAGAAAACATTCACATCACATAAAATTCGTCATTGTGAAGCGTGCAGTTCAGTGTTTTTTCATATATTCACAATGTTATGCAACCATTACCACTAATTCCAGAACATTTTCATCATCCCCAAACCTTATCACTCCTACACATTAAGCAACCATTCTTCATTTCTCCCTTCTACCACCCCCTGTAAACCACCGATCTATTTTCTGTCCCTATGGATATGCCTATTTTGAACATTTCATATAAATGGAATTATACAATATGTGGCTTTTTGTGTCTGGCTTCTTCCCTTTTAATGGGTAGTGATTAAGCCTTTCCAAAAGGGCTGTAATTCTAAAGACACTAAACCACCACGTGCTGAAGATTCTTGACCTGTCCTTTGAGTGCACTTGAGTTTCTACAAAGCTCCTGTATATAATGATTTTCTGGTTCTTTGTTGGATCATATGAAAATGGACTTGTAATCAGAAGTACAAATAAATGATCATCTCTGGAATATATCTTTGGAATAAAAAGTAATCCATTGGATGAAGTTTCTGAAGTGGGGAAGAACAGCAAAGAACAGAGGAGTTAAATTTTAATTTACTGTAATATCTTAACAGTGACATGGCCCCAGGTTACATTTTTCTCTTTGGTAACAGTGACATTTAAGCTATTTTGGAAGACTGAGAATACCAAGCCGTTTTTTGGTATCTCAAAGCATCTATTAAGCGCCTGTAGCATGTGAAAACTGAGGTTAAAGTGAGAAACCACAAGCAGGCTGGTTCTTTAGCAGGTTCGTGTTGACACTCATGGAAAGATTTAATCTCAGAGTTAAATTTGTCCTCCACAGTCAGTTCCTGGAGCTTTAATTCAAACTGTCATATAATTGTGCTCCAAAGTGAGTTTTTCATACGTTTATCCTGTCTGATGTCAAAACTCATAGATAAGGATTTAAGCATAATGTCTTAGCTTTCCAAAGGTGGAACAAACACTGGTGTATTGTGTGTGAACTGTGAATTGGGTTAATCTCTGCAGAATTTTTTAAAAGCCTAAAAATATCTATATAAAATAGGAAGGTGTTTTCATCCAAAAGGTCTTAGTCTGTCTCTCTCCCACCCACACATAGGAAAAGTCTTTAATTAGTACAGGTTGAACACAGAAACCATTTAGTAGCCTTTCTCTAAAACAAGAGGCAGGCATCTTATCTCATTTACTGTTATATTATCTGTGTCTAGGATAGTATCTGGCCTGAAGCAGAAGCTCAAAAAATATTTAGCACATGAAGGAACAAACTGATAAATGTGTACTGTGACAACCAAGTTCTCAGTGCCAGAAGCCACTGGGGGAAAATAACAATGGTGATTAAAAATGGTTACCACCAGATTTCTGCTTTGGCCACAGTAGAGGAACTTGTGATTGGAACTAACTCTGCCACTGTAAACAACGATGAAAGCTAAACAAAATACAGTATCATCCGTTTATAGGCATCAGGGAGCCCATAAACCATGAAGAGATACAAAAGAATCTACAGAATTATAATTAAAGTGAATTTAATAAGGCTTCTCAATACAAAGGCAATTGAAAAAATCAATTACATTTCTCTATACTAACAAAAAAGAATTAGATAATAAAATACGAACATCAAAAACCTAGAAATAACTCTAACCTCTACATGTAAACCTTAAAACATTGTGAGACAAATTTAAAAAGATCTAAGTAAGTAGAGGGTTATACCATGTCTATGGATTGCAAAACTCAAAACTGAGGAGATATAAATTCCCTTGAAGTTGATCTATATTTTCAATGCAATACCAATTAAACCCTAATGGATATCTATACCCCCCTTCAAGGAAACTGACAGGCTGTTTCTAAAATGTGTATGAAAATGCAAAGGGTCAAGACCAGTCAAGACTATCTGAAAGAAGATCAAAGTTAGAAGCCTTACATTATCAGATATGAAGACTTTATAAAAATTCCAACTACAATGCACTGAGCTGGTCAGTACATCGTGTTGGGTTAAGTGAATATTCATACAGAAATAAATGAACTTTGGCTACTACTTCACACCATCTACAAATATCAGTGCTAGATGGATTGCACACCTAATGTGAATGGTAAAACACGCTTTTAGAAGAACGTAAGAATATCTTCATAATATTGGGGTAAAAACTAATTAATTAATTAATTTTTGTCTTTTTTAGGGCCACACCCATGGCATATGGAAGTTCCTAGGCTAGGGTTCCAATTGGAGCTGTAGCTGCCAGCCTATGCCACAGCCACAGCAATGTGGGAAAAATTTATTAAACAAGACACAGAAATCATTGACCATAAAATGAAAGATTGGTATATTGGACTTTCTAAAAATTAGTGCCTTCTGGTCATCAAAGGTCACCCTTTGGAAAGTGGAAAAGGAAACCAAAGAGAAGATATTTATAATAATACAATAGACAAAAAAAAAAAAAAACCCAATAAAATATAAAGAACCCCAGCAAATTAACAGGAAAAAGAAAACCCAATAAATATGAACAAGTGACCTAAACAGACACTTATCAGGGAAAAGTTTCCAAATGGTTAATAAAGATATATAAAGGCATTTCACGCATCATTACTTTTCAGAGAAATGCATAATAAAATCCATAATAAAATACACACTTATCATAATTGATAAAACCACAAGGAAGTACATACTTGCCAGACTGGCTAAAACTAATAAGGCTGACGGCACCAAATATAGCTGAGGGTGCTGAGCAACTGGAATTCCCATGCGTTGTTTGTTGGTGGGAGACTAAATTGGTACAACCACTACTGAAAACTACTTGGCAATGTCTTCTACAGCTAAATATACATCCACCCTGTGATTCAGTAGTTTCATTCTTATGTATAAACCCCAAAGAAATGACTGCATGTGTGCACTAAAAGATATGTAAAGGAATGTTCATGGCCACTTTAAGACATAAAAGGCAAAAATTATATACAATCCAAACATCCATCAACAATAAAATGGATAAATTATAATATGCACATCTGACAGAATACTACAGGGTAATAAAAAAGAGTAAACTATTGTTGTTACTACATGCAAAACCACAGACGAATTTCACAGACTAATTCTGTTTACAGGAAGGTCAAGAACAGACCAAACTAGTCTATGGTGACAGAAGGTAGAACACGGGTTATGTTTGCATATGGACTGGAAGCCTTGTCTTGATCTAGGCGATGGTTATATGGGTGCATATATATATATGTAAAAATTCATTGAGCTTTCACTTAAGATCTGTGTACTTCATATGTTAAACAGCATTTAAAAAGGTTAATAATATGATCACTACCTTTACATAGTCTTAGCACCCGGTCTGGACTGGTCTCTTTGGTCAGTGGTCTGAGTGGAAAAGTTTGGGAGAAAGCAAGAAAACAGGAAAAAGTTATCACAGGGACCTCCTAGAAGAAAATAACCACTCTACAAAGTCTGTGTACAGTAATGTTAAATAAATTCATTTATCCACACAGTAGATAAAATTATTAAAAGTTATCTCTATGGCCATGAAATAGCATTTTAGGTGAGTTCCCGTCGTGGCACAGCAGAAACTAATCTGACTAGGAACCATGAGGTTTCAAGTTTGATCCCTGGCCTCGCTCAGTAGGTTAAGGATCTGGTGTTGCCGTGAGCTGTGATGTAGGTCACAGACACGGCTCTGATCTGATATCGCTGTGGTGCAGGCCGGCGGCTACAGGTCTGATTGGACCCCTGGCCTGGGAACCTCCATATGCCACAGGTGCGGCCCTAAAAAGCAAAAAAGAGTATTTTAAAAAAGTAGCCCTCTCAATGTTCAGACCAAATGTTTGCCAGGCTTCTCACTTTCTCACAGCCCGATTTCCTTATTCCTATATAATTTTCATCTCCAGATTTTCCCTTCTCTGCTCCAAGCAAGTCTTTATTTCTCCGAGCTTAATTACAACCTGTAAACGCTGGTCAGTACGTACTAAGGAGTAGTTAGTGAAATACCAGGGATGCATTAATGTGTGTGGTCATACAGCTGGAAAAACAGAAAAACAATGCAAAAAAGCACAATGAATGACAATAACATAGTGGATAGGAATGGCATTCCTTTGAGTTGTAGCCTGACAATAATTTTTAAATTGTCTACACAGAACAGAAGAAAGACAAGGTTTTTCATCTTTTTATCTTCCATTTACTTTATAGGAAGACAAGTTTGTTTGTTTCTTCTTCTTCTTTTTTTTTTTTTTTGTCTTTTTAGGGCCACACCCATGGTATATGGAGGTTCCCAGGCTGTCTCGGAGCTGCAGCCACTGGCCTACGCCACAGCCACAGCAATGTCAGATCCAAGCCACGCCTATGACCTACACCACCGCTCATGGCAATGCCGGCTCCTTAACCCACTGAGAGAGGCCAGGGATTGAACCTGCATCCTCATGGATGCTAGTCAGATTCGTTTCTGCTGAGCCACGACGGGAACGTCACAAGTTCTTATCTTAAGCAAAACCATGGGAGATTTTATGTAGTTACATAGTTCACTGCAGCTTAGATTATTTTCAACAAGTTTTTGGTTCCACATCGGAGGAGACATACCATTTTAGAAAAAGTATACAAGCTATGCATTCAAATGCCAGTCTTAAAAATTCTTCTAAGTGTGTGTATATGTAGTATATGTAGTTTCCTCTTCTTTTTTAAAATTCATAAAGTTTTCAGGGATATTTTCCCAAAACTTTAGTACTAAAGCATTAATTTTATATACAACATAGCACCTTTATATTTCCCCTCTTGTCCATCAAAAGAATGAGAATTATCGTACACTTAATCTCTCCTTTTACCAGTATTTATAACTTGAGCAAACAGAATGACACTGCCGTACCTAAAATAAACTGTTATGAATAATCAAATGTCTACCACGGCAACAGGTCTTTAATGAGAATTATTATCACACATTCATTCCAACACAACAGTGCACATTACAAAGTTAAAAATAAAACTGCAGCTAAGAATGTTAAGTTCCTCAACCTTCCTGGATTTTAACACAATAAGACAAGAGAAACAGTGGTTTTTCAATCTATCTACAAGCAGGAATGCTAAGAAATAAACTTGGGAGTATTATGTTCACACAACTGCAATTTCCTTCCCTCCGTCCCTCTCTTCCTTCCTTCCTTCCTTGTCTTTTTAGGGCCACACCTGCAGCATGTGGAGGTTCCCAGGCTAGCGGTCAAATCAGAGCTGCAGCTGCTGGCCACAGCCACAGCCACAGCAGCACGGGATCCGAGCTGCATCTGTGACCTACATCACAGCTCACGGCAATGCCAGATCCTTAACCCACTGAGCAAGGCCAGTGATCAAACCTGTATCCTCATGGATGCTAGTCATGTTTGTTTCCACTGAGCCATGATGGTAACTCCTGAAATTTCCTTTTCCAAGTCATATTTCGGGGGGCTGTCTTTTCTATTTTATTCTTCTTTTTCAATAAAGGAAGACCTCAAAACATAAGAGATCAGAACTGCTTACTACAGCAAGGAACAAGAGTGAAAATGGAATTTTTTTCTTTTAGTAAAGAGACAATTTTATAAAACCATACAAATTAAAAATGTTACGCAATGAAAACAACTAACGGAAACCATGTCATTCTAAATATCATCCCAGCTTCCTGTGCTCTGGAGGAAAGTTGCTGTATTAAGTACTACTTGATGGATCAGAAGTGATTTAACTTCTTAGGACAACCTCAGCAGTATTCTAAGCAGAAAAATATTACAGAAAGTCCTTCTACCTATTCCAGCAGAAATACACTAGAAAGTTAAGCCTGATGATAACTACTAAGAATCCTGTCCTTTTAATTCATATCTCCTTCAAAATACAGAATACCAAGCATTTTACCATGTGTTCAGAAGAAATAATGGGAAGGAATGGCTGGCAATAAGCAGTAACTAGTTTGCATTAATATGAAGAAGCCAAGACAGATATACTTAGAAGCCACTTTAATTTTTTTTTTTTTTTTTGCCTTTTGTCATTTTATGGCCGCACTCGTGGCATGTGGAGGTTCCCAGGCTAGGGGTCTAATCGGGGCTGTGGCCACTGGCCTGCGCCGCAGCCACAGCAACGCAGGATCCGAGCCGCGTCTGCGACCTGCACCACAGCTCACGGCAACGCCGGATCGTTAACCCACTGAGCAAGGGCAGGGATCGAACCCGCAACCTGATGGTTCCTAGTCGGATTCGTTAACCACTGCGCCACGACGGGAACTCCGAAGCCACTTTAATTTTTCACTCTTTTTTGGCTGATGGTAGATAAATATAAAATACTGGAACCTGCTTAATTCACAAAGTCATGAACTAGAAAGTGGACAACCACCTTGAGGAATGAAAGTATTAATTACCGAACTATATAACAGGGAGCTGCGTATACAAGAAAAGGGCTCAGAAGAAATATCTTGAGAGCCCAAAGGTAAGAAATGCTGGAGAGGATGACTGAAATGAGACTAACCAAACGTTCTTAAGATGAAAAATGTTGCTCCCTTGAAAATATACTTTCCCCCCATATAAACAGATTTAAATAACTACTCTTAAGGAAAACATTCTAAAGGAATGTCACAATTTAGAGTTACTTAGACTGCAAATAAAACCTTTATGCAGCTGTAGCAGCTGTTTTCTTTGGGTAGATGATATAGTTAAATGACTTATTTCCTGCATCTGTTATTTTATGATTATTTTTCATCCTTTGAGTTTTACAGTAACTTGAATTTAAATTCCAAATTTCATTAGAGCCTGCTACATTCATTCCAGGGCCAGATAAAGGTATTACGTGAAGAGGGACTCTTGTGTGGGGGATATAAATTAATTAACGGCCAAAAATTGGGGTGTTACGATGTAAGACATTTGAGGGTCCAAAAGTCATACAATTTTAAGATATTACATTACAATGATTCATCTATAACTATATCGATATAGTAAGTAGCATATCAGTATTTAACTTAACTACTTAGATCCTTTTTTTCCCCCCTTTTTTTGGCCACCCTGCAGCACATGGAGTTTCCCAGGTTAGGGACCAAATTCGAGCGGCAGCTGCAGCAATGGTGGATCCTTAACCCACTGTGCTGGGCTGGCGACGGAATCTGCATCCCAGCGCTCCCAAGACACCGCCAATCCCATTGCGCCACAGAGGGAACTCCAGATCTTAAAGAATATTAAGAATGTGATCACACAAACACCCAAATCATGTTCTTAGTATTGATCACTGGGAGAACACCCAAATCGATCAGGTGGTCTAACATACATACAGGACCAGTAAATTAGAAAATTTCACCCCTTTGATTAATCCTGTTCTTAATTAATAAATGTGACAGTAGTCAGTGCTTGAAATGGCGGCAAGGTGAACAAGCAGAGAATAAATTGTATACTTTTATAAAGTATTTGAGAACATATTGAAAAAACTGAGATGCAAAAGGAATTCTCTTATTAAAAAATAGGCACAGCTATCCTAGTAGGTTTCTATAAAATAATTTACCTTACATGAAGCCATTTACATAGTTATTTAACTTATCAGCATATCATAGTTATTTCAGAAATCAACAGGGATATTAAAAAAAATAAGAGCAGTTTTTCACGGGTAAATGAATCTGCAATTCCAAAACAGACCAGCACATTGAAATTAACTCAGGAGACTTGATTTTCTGTTCCAGTGGCTCATCATTATATAGAGCTTTTGAAGAATTAATGAGTTTCAAAACAGCTAATTTAACTCATTCATCTATAGGATCTGGCACAGTAATTAGAAGGAACTGGTCTTTTAAAAATATCTTTCCTCTCTTACCTTCCTTTTTCTTTTTCTTGCCTCTCAGTTAACTCTATCTTGTTATAAAATATATGAGTCAGGATTTATGAAAATAGGAAAACTACATACGATATAATCAAGACGGGAAGAAGGAAGGGGTGATCTGGCTCCATCTCCAAAACCATTTTAAAGAGAATTTAATGTATATATTTATTTTTCCTAAACTTACTTCTATTTTCTCCTAATACTGAAAAAGAATCCTTCCACTTAACATTTTCATATAAAGTATTTTTTAGTTTATTTTTGATGTGACTGAATGAAAGATTTGTGAATTTTAAAGTGCACTTCACTGACACGACCGTCTGCATGTAACATACCTGCTGCAAACCTAGCACCTTTCTGGCATGCATAAGTTAGGGTGAGGATGAAGATGCTCCATAAGTGGGCTCTGCTCTGGGTGTTTTCTGAGTTCTTCTCAAAAGCCCATTCTAGGTCATTCGAGGAGGCTCACCAGCTGATAAATTAGCCTTCTCTTTCCGTCCTCTTACTCTGCCTGCAATTTTACCTATTTCATTGTCCTACCAAGTCCTCCAGAAGAAGAGGCAAGGAAAATAAATGAAAATGAAACCCATCAATTTCCAATATTCACAATGTATCAATTACACCATTAATCATTAGGGTATACTGACATTTTTTTTTTTTTTTTGGTTTTTAGGGGCGCACCCTCAGCATATGTAAGTTTCCAGGCTAGGGGTCAAACTGGAGCTGCAGCTGCTGGCCACAGCCACAGCCACACCAGATCCGGGTTGCGTCTATGACCTACACCACAGCTCACAGCAATGCCGGATCCTTAACCCACTGAGCAAGGCCAGGGATCGAACCAACGTCCTCAGACGTCCGCATGGATACTAGTCAGGTTTGCCGCTGCACCATCATGGGAACTCCTATACTACTGACAATTTTTTCTAATCATTTTCCCTTAGCAAAGTCCCTTTACTTTATACTTTACAACCAGTATTTTCTACTAGAATGCACTGTTTTAAAAATGACTTGAAGAGCTAACTTACACATTTTTTGATAAAGTCAACCTTACTATAGACATAAATGGACATTTTCTTGACTGTTATAACTCTGTGCCTGATGGAACCACATTCTGGCAATTAGGTACAGAGTTTGGTAATAATGCACCTAAGATGTCCCACCGTTACTAAGAATGATCAAAAGCTAGGAGTACAAAGTTTTCATTGACTCCATGAGAATTATAAAGCTATATGGGCCACTAAAATGTATAAAAAGTTATTCCTGATAATCACTGTGGACAAAAATGTGAACAGGATAATACGTTTTGAAAATAGTTTAATATTTAGTATTTTTGTTGCCTGTGCTATTAATATATACATGGATTCAGTAATAAATATACTACTATTACAGAGAGTGCAATATTTTTAGTATTCATAACTGGTTGAAATTAATGCTGCTCTTATCTCAAGAAAGGAATAAATAAGTATCATGCCCAATTCCAAACTAATGCTCAAGAGGTTATCATTAACAAAAATTAAAAAATAAACATGTTGGGCATTACCTTTTTAAGCATGATTCCTGTAAACATAGCAAAGATTATTTTTCTCAGTCCTGACATTTCATGTGATGGCTTGAAAAGAAAATACAACATACAAATCCTATCACTTCCTTTTTTTTTTTTTTTGCATAGGGAATGAATTAATCATATGTCAAATGCAGCAATCTTTCAGTGAAATGTCTTCAGCCCACAGCACTTGTTTTCCGTATGAATTCAGAACTTTGGAGCAACAAAAGTGCTCTGCAGAAGTTTATAAAATATACTTTCTGGATTTAAAATTGAACACAAAAATTTCAAAACAAGTCATAGTTATGATTCTAAAATATTATATACATTATATCCGACCACAGGAGGAAAAGCCTCACTGTAGCAAAACACAGTGTACAAATAAGCACAGTGTTTAATCAAATTTCCCTTTAAGGTTTTCCTCACATCAGGGCCTCAGTGGCTAATGATTACGTTATAAAACAAGGCCTGTTCTACTCGTTGCAACTAAAGTAGAAAGGGGGCTGTGAGGACAAATTTAAAGTAGATAATGGGGGAAAAAAAGGCAAAAATACAGTACATCGGCTTTGAACAGTGCACTTTATAAAACAGCCTGCTTTATTCATATTCTTTTATAAAGTGCAGTATTACTTAAACAGAGACATGTACCTTAATATTCTGCAATAACCCATTAAAACCAACTGCCAGGAAAGAGCAGTGCAAAATTAAAAACATTACGTAGCTTAGCATGCATCTCAGATGGGTCCCCAGTGTAGAGCGTGGGACCCAAAGTTCTTGAATCTTTTTTTTTTCACTTTTTAGAAAAAAGATTAACAATAGCAGGTTATATAGGTAACCATAAAATAAAAACAATAAGTTAAAATCCTCTCTCAAGACATAAGTATACGCTACACATATAATTCATGACAGAATCTGCTTGAGAAGAGTTAGACCTTTTTTGCTGATAAATCACTGTTCGAAGGGTGCAGATCTCTTAAAAACCCACAACGCCCACAAGGTGAAGCGACAGGTATCATCACAGCATGAACAGCTCTTGTTGGCAGACATATGAAAAACCTGCGACTGACTGTGTGAGCAGCTCCAATCTTACCAGTCCCTAATTACACTGACCAACATCGCTGCTCGTTCAAGAACAGTCCGTTTGGCGTCAGGCTAGGTCACTAAACAGTATGACGTGTGCTCTATTCACAGTAACATTCTCTGTCCAGTGCTTTTGGACAAGGAGAACCAATTGGGTTTTCCTGCAAAAATGCCCTACGAGGCAGATGCCAACGAGACCACGTTTTTCAAAGCACAGGTTGGCTAGGTTCCTACCGTCCCTTAGGCTACTCAGTCCGAGAACTGGAAGAGAGTCTCTGGGTTATTGCTGTCGGCCGGGTTGCTGGGCTGCAGGGTCTTTGTCGGTGTGGTTTTGCCGTGAGAATGGGAGGAGGAAGAGTGCGAGCTCTCGCTGGAGCTGCTGCGCGTCTCGGTACTGGTGCTGGTCTTCTTCATTTTCCTTCTCTTCGCCAGGGGGGCCTTGTCGACGTTCTGAAGGCAGAAGCCCTCTCGCTTGTATTTGTTAAAGGCCTAGGGGAGAAAAGAAGGGAACCCCTGTGAAGGGAACAGGATTGGAGTCTCCCTGGCAGTCATGACTTAGAGGAGAAGACAGCTTGCGGTTGGCCACCAGAGCTCCAAGTGGTTCTGGGGACACAGTCCTTAAAACCATCGTATGCGGAGCTCTGGCGGCGTGGAGGAGTTCCTGGGAAGGAAGATCTGAGGGCTCTGTTTCAATCAACCATCTAGACTGTCCAGAAGTCACAATTCTAACAGACCTTTTGAAGAGGGCAGTGAGACCTCTCAAAAAAAACCAAAAAAACAACAAAACAAAACAGAAAAGCACTGATGACTGGAAATTCCTGAAGAATATTAGTCAGCTACACCCCCCCACCCCCATTATGTTCACTAGTTCTGTGTCTGAGATTTAAAGGTCTGACCACAAGGAGTTCCCGTCCGTGGCTCAGCGGAAACGAATCCGACTAGGAACCATGAGGTTGTGGGTTCGAGCCCTGGCCTTGCTCAGTGGGCTGGGAATCCAGCGTTGCCGTGAGCTGTGGTGTAGGTCGCAGATGTGGCTCGGATTCTGCGTTGCTGTGGCTGTGGTGTAGGCCGGCAGCTGTAGCTCTGAATTGACCCCCTAGCCTGGGAACCTCCACATGCCACGGGTGTGGCCATAAAACGACAAAAGGCAAAAAATGAATAAATAAATAAAGTTCTGACCACGAATTCCCAACAGAGAGCCCCTGCTCTCCACTCCCGCATCTATGCAATCTGAGTGTGCAATCTGAGTGTGTCTTGGACACAATATATACAGAGAAGGTGAACTCCACCAATGTCAGCCTGGCTTTCTCCTCGCAGCAGCCTGTCCACTTTTCTTAGATCCAGGCTTCGGCAAGGCTGAGGTTACTCCAGCAACCTTGCGTCAGATGTCACTGAGAAGCTTTGGATCATTTGCTTCAAACACTGGCAGCTAATCTCTTCCGCACCTCACCGCCATATCCCCAGTTCATTAATATTTTAAATCCATGTCTGTGGCTGAAGAGGAAATGCCGTCCCTTCTCCTTTCTCAAGATAATCCTTTCAGAAGTCATTTTATTTCTAACTCATCTACTTCTACAATTATCTTCATGCATTTGCATCTGCTTGGCACCAATGTGCAGAATCTACAGTTACTGCTGCGTAGTCTCGATCTTTCAAGTGTACAGTCTTTGCCTAATTCCAATTAATTTAATTCTTATGCCTCACAGTCTCTAGAATATAGGCACGAAATGACTGCCGAATGAATGGGCTTTCATGCGTGCCTTAGTTCCTAATGCTTATTTATAGTCTTGACAGACAATGATTCAGCTTATGTGAGAAAAGTTTTAATAGGATGCATACCTTTTTCATTAATGGACTGAAAATTTCCAACTATTCCAAGGTCAGATGACTGCCTCACCTCACAAACTCATTCTCAATGTCAAATAAATATCTTGTGGGTTAGCAGAGACTCTTTCCCATGTACTTTCTGTTTATAAATGTTTATATCATGATGGGATTTATAAAGCATACCTAAAATGGAAAGAACCCATTATCTTATATTTTTTTCAAGGCCACACCGATGGCATATGGATGTTCCCAGGCTAAGGGTCGAATTGGAGCTGCAGCTGCCAGCCTATACCACAGCCACAGCAATGTCAGATCTGAGGTGCATCTGCCACCTATACCACAGCTCGTGGCAAAGCCAGATTCTTTAACCCACTGAGCGAGGCCGGGGACCTAACTCGCATCCTCACGGATATTCTTTGGGTTCTTCACCCACTGAGCCAAGACAGGAACTCCAAGAACCCATTATTTTAATTGCATTACTAAGAATGCGTCTCTGAGGCTCGAGAATAAAAACAAGGGATTCCTGTTCAAACCGCCTCCGAGTGCGGAGCCCAGAGCCTTACGTGGAAGGTTGCTTTCACACAGGTATGCACAGCGGCTCCTGAAGACCCGAGGATGTCTGGGGTCATCAGAGGGTTTGAGGACAGCTGACTGCCGTCTTGAAGCCATTCATTGTATCTCAAGCCAGACATTTTCAGCCTTTTATTTGGATCGACAGTGAGAAGTCCTGTGGGAAGAAATAAGATGTTTTTATTTTATGATCTGTCCTTTCAAACATAGTCTAAAATCAGCCCCAGACATAGATCTCCATTATGCTCACATGACACGATGGCTTCTGTAAGGCTTTCACCTCCTACAAAGATAATCAGTACGTTTTCATATACATTTAAATCTCCTGGTGAGTACCGGATGCTAATAATAAAGCCCACAATGGTCTATTTCTAGGAGGCTGTAGGCCAGCTGGTTTTCAATCAGGAGAAAATAACCACCCCAAACAAGGACTCCCACTGATGACTTGGGTAAACTCCCAAAGAATGAAGAGAACCGAGATCTAATCTACATTCTGCATTCATGTGCAAACATCTGCTGGTCAGGGAGCATGGAGAGGAGGTGGAGACTTAGGAGCTACAGGAAACCAGGAAACGCTCGGACAAAACCCAGCTCTGGTCACACTGGGGACAAGTGCAGTTGCACGAGCCACCTGCTCCAGCGGACAGCTCAGCCTGGGGAGTGCAGCACCCTGGAAGGCTCCCAGAGGAGTAACGGGGGGGGGGGGGGGCAGAAGTGGCGGATGGAGGAGTTCCTGTCGCGGCTCAGCAGAAACGAATCCCACTAGGAACCATGAGGTTGCAGGTTTGATCCCTGGCCTTGCTCAGTGGGTTAAGGATCCGGCATTGCCGTGAGCTGTGGTGTAGGTTGCAGATGCGGCTTGGATTCTGTGTTGCTGTGGCTGTGGTGTAGGCCGGCAGCTGTAGCTCCAATTAGACCCCTAGCCTGGGAACCTCCACATACCATGGCTGTGTCCCTAAAATGACAAAAAATAAATAAATAAATAAATAAAATAAAAAAGAAGTGGCGGATGGAGAAGGGCGCCCCAGGGGCTCGGCCAGCAGGGGAGAGGAGAGAGGAATCCAGAAGCTCGGCACATCTGCCAATCAATGGCAAACATAAAGTTAGAGGAAATGAGACAAGCTGGATCCATGTTAGGATTTTAGCAGAGAGATGATGCTAAGAACTAAGGTGACGGCCATGTGAGTGGGGAGGAGGGGTGCCCGGGAAGGACGCTGAACCTGCAGGACTGAGTGGCCGGCTGTGGAAGGTGGGGAAGGTCACAGGGTGACGCCCAGGTCTGTTGTGCTGATCTGGCTGCTGGCTGTGCAGCAAAAGGGAGAACGGAGGAGCACTGCTTGGGGGAAAGGAGAGTAAAAAAGAAGAGCTTCATTTTGCAGATGTCTGATTGAGATGCTGGTGGATGCGAGTGCTGCTTCGCACTGTGAATGTGTGTACAATGCCTGAGGGGAATAATCTGACAAGAAGAAAAAAAAAGGCTGAATAGAGTAGCCTGGAAATCTTTCAGACCACACCGGGATTCCCTGAGCAACTCACCAACAAGTCTATGCCTAAGGGGTATGACTCTACTTCAGTCGCCACACATCATATAGAAAGTAAACCCTGGGGAGTTCCCACTGTGGCTTCGTGGGTTACAAACCCAGTTAGTATCTATGAGGAGATGGTTTGATCCCTGGGTTCGATCCCTTACGCAGTAGGTTAAGGATCCGGCATTGCTGAGAGCTGCAGTGTAGGTCACAGACGCAGCTCGGATCTGGCGTGGTTGTGGCTGTGGTGTAGGCCGGCAGCTGCAGCTCCAACTCAACCCCTAGCCTGGGAACCTCCATATGCTGTAGGTGTGGCTCTAAAAAAAATAAAAGCAAAAAAAAAGGAAAAATTTTTGTTAGATTCTTACCTTGGATCAAATCTTTAGCCTCTTGGGATACATTCTTCCAGGCTTCTCCTTCAAAGGAGAAATCTCCTTTTTTAATTTTCTTCATGATTTCCACTGCACTGGTGCACGTTAAACTTTTGTCATTGGATTGGAATGGAACTTGCCCTGACAGCATTGTATACTGAGAAGGGAAAAAAAGGAACAAAACAGAATGTCTGCTAAAATCCTTGTCAAAGCCACTAGAGTAATTTCATTACCAACTTCATTAGCATGATTTCCGAAGTATTACAGTTAACATTATTGGATTGAAAAGATTACATGTCTTCTGTCTCTGAAAGAACCAACACATTTCAGACTTGCATATAAAGAGGGGTGGCTTATCATGATATCAAGATTTAAAACCATTTTTATCACCATGTTCAGAACAAGTAGAATAAAAAAAGGATAATTTAAATGTTTCAAAAGATGGTATTGCTGTTCCTGCTGTGGCTCAGCAGTAATGAACCCAACCAGTATCTATGGGATGCGGGTTGGATCCCTTGGCCTCGCTCAGAGGGTTAAGGATCCAGCATTGCCATGAGCTGTGGTGTAGGTTGCAGATGTGGCTTGGATCTTGTGTTGCTGTGGTGTAGGCTGGTAGTGCAAGCTCTGATTCGACCCCTAGCCTGGGAACCTCCATATGCTGCATGAGCATCCCAAAAAAAGCAAAAAAGGAAAAAAAAGGAAAGAAAAGAAAGACGGTATTAATGTTAACAGAAAATTCAGAAATAGCAGAACACCTTAATAATTATGTTTTCTATCAATTCCACCCACCCTTTCCCTGGGACATTAACTATGGTTAAAGACTTAAAAATTTTTTTTATATAGGCCTTCTTGTTTGTAATGACTTCCATTTTCATTTTATTTTTCTTACTCTTGTGTTAAATATAATGGATTCTCTACAGCCACCTGTTTCCATTGTAGCCATGTGTTTGAAAATCTGTTTAAGGTTTTTGCTCTTTCAAAAATCAACAGAAAAACCAAAAAGCTAAGGCTTATCTTTGTAGCAGAGGCTGGATTTTATAAAAGAGTTCTTTTAAGATTCTAGGACGGTTTTCTCCATGTGCACAGATTTACAGGCTCGCAGGGGTGGCAGGCGAGCTATAGGTGGGGGTGGGCGGGCTGGTATCCTTGAAGTGACTGTCTGTGTGCAGTGTGGGGACAGGGGGGTGGAGCCAGTGGAAGCCTGCCCACCAGGACAGGCAGTTAGGCGGGGACACAGAGACAGGGTCTCTGTTCAACCCCAGCCCTACACAGGAGGCATGGCAGGCACGGAGGTGTCCCAGTGATCTAGAAGGAGGTGTCCCAGTGATCTTTTTCCGGCCATTTGTCTAATAAGCAGGCTTGCCTTCACGACAGCAGGTTGGTGAAGTGGCTTTTATACACGGGCTCTCAGAAAAGATGGAAATTCCCAGGCAGGATAGTAAAAATAACTCTACACGGACAACCAGGAGATACGATCAGGCAGGCGGTCCCCAGAAGCGGAGCGAGAAGGATGGAGGGCGGACGGATGTGACGCAGGTGGACACTTGCAGGTGGCCGCTCTGGGCTCACCAGACCGAGGCTTTGGGTGAATCTGGATTTTCTGACAAAGAAAACTGTGCCTGAGCGAATAAAAACAGTACGAGGACGGCAGACTTGACAAGCCGAAGAAACCTCAGTGTCCATATAACTCGGAGACACCGAACAAGGAGGCATTGATTTAAGGAGGGAAAAATTAGGACATGGGAAGGGCAAAGATGAAACAACTTAAAAACAAAACCTCCTGAAACCCTGGGTGTGGAAGGGAGGCTCCAACCAGCTCTGGCTGAACTGAGCCCGCAGGTGGGAGCAGCTGCCCAGGACGTCCCGGTGGCTGTCCCCTGATGGACCCCACGGCCGCTGCTCACACCTCCTGAACACCTGTCCACCCTTCCTGCCGATCCAGGGCAGCACTTACACAGTCTCCTTCTTTTCCCAACATTCTTCTTTCCCAGCTCTTCACTGGCCCCCAACGCCCCGCGGGCACCTCACCAGCTCAGGCTGTCGCCTCCCCCATCGGCCTCTGCGCTGCCCTCGCTGCGTCCCCACCCTCCACCCCGACAGTCCTTATGCTTCCGGGAATTTGGCCAAGCTACTTAGTCTCCTTAGACGGCCCTTCTTAGAAGTTTCTTCATCTGGCCAAGGCCCATGCATCTCAGGGTGTAAGCTTTCAGGACATGTCACCCGCAGCTCCACCCTCTGTCGTCATAAGTCTGAGAGAAGACAGGGGGCACAGAAGTGAGCTTTTAGAGTCGGACAGCCCTGGCTTCAAAGAGCTGCTTTTTTTTTTTTTTTAATTACTAGCTTTGCGCCCTTGGGCAAATTAATTTAAGCTCTCTTAGACCATTTCTTCATCTATAAGATAAAAGTAACAAGGCATTTCATCAGGTTTCCATGAAATTATGTTCTTCACACACCTAGCATCGTGTCTGGCGCCCAGGAGGTACTCAGCAAGTGGTTAGTCTGTCTCTGGAGGCTGAGCGTCTATGGAAGGAACCCTGCCTTCCCTACCTTCTCCTCCACTCCTGCTGCCCGCACACCTCCTCGGAGCCCTGGGCAGACCCTGGCAGACGCCTTTTCACTCCAACACATGACTGTCCGACCCCTAAACCCCTGCTCCTCGGAAGTAGAACTAGGTCTGCGTCTCACTCTATGCCCACACCTCGCAAAGTGCCGGGGTCTGCCATCCAATGTTTATTAGCTGAATGAGTAAAACCCCTTCAAAAATTCTTTAAGGCAGTGATAAGGCAGAGAATGTCTTGATGAAACAGAGGGACCCCAGCAGGTAACAGTCCCGGGGAGTCTATGGGGACTGAGGCCACATCTGTCCCAGTACTTCTCTTCCTCGGATGCCAGGAATTCAGCCTGTTTTCCTAAGTTTCCACTTTCCTCTCTCCCCAGCACTCACTATTAAATAGAATGTGGTTCCCCCAAGTCTTGCCTTTCGAGCTGCAAGCTCCGCGCGCCCCCCAAACATGGGACAAAGCTCTTCTACTATATAGGCAGAAACAAAGAAAAGAAAGCCAAGCAGGTGGTGGTGCTATTGGGATTAGGCATTGCTAGAGGGTACTTTTCTCATCACCCAGAGAGATGGGTGAGACTCCGCATGCTGCAGATCAGAAAACTGAGTAAAGATTGGGTGGAGAACCTGCTCGGATCCAGCCAGAGGCGGGGGAACACAGCAATGACGGCGGTGGTGACAACTGTCGGTGTAATGAGAAGCACTCAGGTCTACTGGCTGCTGAGTTTGGGCCAGGCTCTCTTCTAAGGATTCTATGTGTATCGCCTGATTTAATCCTCACACGCCGCATTACGATTATTACCTCCACCTTCCCAAAAAGAAAGGGCGCAGAAAGGCGCACCACCCTGCCTGAGCTCCGCTACTCAGAACTGGCAGCCTGGGGACAGGGACCCAGGTGTCTGCCCTCAGAGTCAGAACTCAGTTTGTTGAGCAGCGATCCTGTGCTTCTCTCCCTGACCCTTCCACACGGAGTTCCGGAAGCTCCAGAAATGCAGTGTCACCTCGGTATTTACTACCTGGTCCCTATGTCCGCAGCCCCCTCTTGTTTTCTGGGGGGAGTCTCGCCTACACGGTGCCATAACGTGACATCACACAGCTCTCTGATTTCCTTCTTCCTGCGCCTCTTTTGTCAGGCTGATTTTTTTAAAAACAGAGCTTTAATTTAGGTACGACCTGCGTGAGGATAAGCGCCAGACACCAGGCGTGCAGTTTCATGACCGAACCACAAAGTAAACACACCCACTTTAAGGAACACCATTCCCAACATGTTGGAAGCTGACAAGCTCCCCTCGTGTCTCAGATGTAACCCTTCTCCTACGTCCGTCCAGCACTAGAAATCTGCTTGCTTTGGAACATCACATAAACGGCATCTTGCAGTATATATTCCTTTACAACTGGCTTCTTTTAAGGCTGTCTGGGAGGTTCATCCGTGCTGTTGTGAAGCAGCTACTCCCTCCTGGTTGCTGCCGTCTGGTGTGATGTCTACACCGCAGAGCCCTCTGCAGCCACTTCACATCCCCCACCCCGCCCTCCCCTCTCTCTCTGCTGTGCATACTCTACACACCACGTCCTCTTCTCTGGGGTTTCCTGGCTGCCACGGAGGAGTGAGGTGCTCTGGGACCCAGTCAGCACGCACACATTCAACTCCAGGTGAACTTACCCTGGGGGAAACCTCTCACCAAGGGAGTTGGAAGCCAGGGGACAAATCCCCCTTCTCCCTGATTCACCGACAGGCTGGCCTGAGACACAGTAGGTCACAAAGCTCTTGGAAGATGATACTTTTGTAATGAGTAGTGACCAACACAGTAACAACCCCGCCTTTCATTCCGGCCTCACTGTTTTCCCTTCTGTCTTTTTCTCCAGTTGGACGGCAGTCAGAGCCCCATTGCCCAGTGTAAATGGAGTGTCAAACAGAAGTCATGCAACTCCCAAGTCCCTTCCTAAAGTTCTGCTTTTTGGGTCACGTCGGTACCAACTATCTTAGCTTGGGTTCCCCAGAAAGCAAACAATCTAAAGCAAAAGTTTATATACAATCATGTTAGGAATTGAGTTGAAAGGGACTGAGGCCCTGGCTAAAATGGCCCAGCAGGGATCAGGGGACACAATGAGAATGGATTTTGAGGATGCTCAAATGGGATGGGCATGTGGAACATAAGGCCTGACGGAGAAGAAATTACTGCCATGGGAACATTTTCTGAAACTCAGGATTCAACATCCTGGCAGGGACACCTGAGCCAGTGCTAGGAGTCAGCTGCAACGGCTCCCCTGAAGCTGGGACAAAGCAGTGCACAGGGTCAGCAGATACAGATTCATAAAGCTGCAGCAGCGGTCAAGGTGCTATGGAATGGCACTCTCAGAACCAACCCTAGGAGGTCTACAAGGCACAGCAAATGACACGCACAGGAGCCTGTCACCTCCCTCTGTTGCACCAGTGCTTCTTCCTATCTCACACCTATGGCCTCATCGAGGGGGGCTCCCTGTGATCAATGGATGAAGGAAGAGGGAAAACTGGGCCCACTTGTTAGATAAGCACAGCTGGCCCGTTAGAACGTGAAAAGCTCAGTGAAGACACCTGCTCAGGACAGTACCCTGTGGTTCAGGACTGTGCTGAACCATTGATCGATGGCTGATCCACTAGGTGCTGGGTCCCCCAGTCTAGATTCTAAGGGTGAATGACTCATTATTCTCTAATTACAGAAATCACGTTTCCTGTTCCTGCGGCCTCAGGGTCTGTTAGACGTCTTATGTCCATGAACTCAAGCGATCAGCTCCTCTGGGTAACAGGAGGTGGTAAGTCAGGGCACCCTCTGCCCCCCCTCTTTCTCTGCCTCCCTCCTGCCTCCCCGGGACAGGCTCCCTAGGGACATGACAAAACATAAGCTTTAACTTCAGGGTCTGCTTTCTAGGAAACCCAGATAGAATGGCTTTCTATTGCTGATAGACATTTGACTTGTTTCCAGTTTGGGGCATTTTGAAACATGCTGCTATACATCTTCTCGTCCATGTCTTTTGCAAAAACACATTTTTGTGGGCTACATCCCTGAGATTGGAACTGCTGGTCATTTGGTCTGTGTCTGTTCAGTAGGCACTGCCAAGTAGTTTTCCAAAATCTTCTACACTTCTTAATCTCACCCCACCGCCTAACAGATATATATGTGGCTAAATGCAAGAAGGTCCCCTTCTCCTTACAGTTTTCTTGCTTTCTGATGTGTAATAATTCAGCGGGCTGTTGGGTGGAATTCTCCAGTTTGGAAATACTTAAAGGAGACTGGTGACAGGGACTTTCTAGAGAAGATCCCTTCTCTGGAAGATGCAGAATTAAGCAAACTTTAGGTTCCTCTCAACTCCAGGATCTTACAGTTTAGTTGATGATCCCAGAATCAACTTCTGTTAAGAATAATTCAGTGTCTGCAAACTGTCTGCAAATGGTGTGGTAAGGAAGTATCTCTCTAATACAGATACACATCTCTATATATCTGGGTGTGCCTATGGGCGAATGAGAGAGAAAGAAGAAGCAAATGTGGCAAAGTGCCAAATGGTCACAGTGTTATTCTCCCAAATCTTCTCTAGGTTCGAAATTTTAAAAATACAATTTTTGACAGGAAGTGAAAAAATAAGAAATCCTGGATAAAACGCTTGGAAGAAATATGTTTTAAATGTTCCACCCCATGGATATGCTATGTATACCTTTGGGATGGCATATAATCCTATCCTAAATTTTCTAAATATCATGTCTTAGGAACTGAATGGCTGTGTGCCTTTACCATTCTTAGGCTGAAGATCCAACCCTCAATATGTCTCGGTCCTCCATGCAGACAGGACCATCACGGAGATAAAGGTAATGAAGTCATGAGCGTGGGGCCCTCATCCAATAGGATTAGTGTCCTTACAGAAAGAGACCCCAGGGAGCTGGCTCTCCTGCTCTCTCTCTAAGCACCTGCACTGAGGTGAGGCCATGCAAGGACACAGTGAACAGATGGCTGTTTGCAACCCAAGGGAAAAGCCCTCACCAGGTACCAATGGGGCTGGCACACCTTGACATTGGACTTCCCAGCCTCCAGAACTGTGAAATAAAATTCTGTTGTTTACGTCACCCAGTCTGCAGTATTTCGTTATGGTGGCCCCGGGCAGACCAAGACACTGTCTAAGTTCTATTTTAATTCAAGTCCTTTACGTTTCCAATGAACTGCACATCCCCGAGGTGGACTAAGTTGTAACCAAAGCCACATGATAAGACATGACCCATCATCCTGAAGGCGTTGTTTTACCCAATTGGGATTAACAAATTATTTGCATAGGAAAGGATCCACATTCATGTTTATTAGATGCGACATGTAAAAACACCAGAGATATAAGAAGGCTGATCAGACGAAATAAATTTTGTGCTCACTATGGGATAACTCAGCCTGTGTATCTAGGTCCTCTGGAGATGGGTCCTCGTTTATATCGAAAACTTTGCAAAACATTATTTTTTGGCAGTTTAAGGCAGGTGCTACCTTTGCTTTTCATCTGCAAGTATTTCATTTTGTATCTCTCTTCCTTCTCTAGCAAGGATTTTTAAAAACCACAACTACAACTTATTGTACCCAAGAACAATTAGCAGTAATTCCTTCATATCACCCAGTATCCAGGCAATATTCAAATTTTGCCAGCAGTGTTTTATACGTTGTATGAATATAATTACATCTGTATGATTTAGAGTTTGAATTTCACAAATAGAACTGAAATTAGAATTTGAATCAGAATTCAAGTAAGATGCAACGCTGTTTAAGTGTCTTTTAATCTATAAGCTCCCAGGCTTTTTTCTTATAATTTATTTGCTACAAACTGGGTTGTTTGTCTGTAGAGCTTCCCACAGTCTGATATTGTGATTATATTCCTGTGGTATCGTTTAATCTGTTCCTTGTACCGTTTCTGTTTAAAACTTGACAACTAGATTGAGAGAGAGGCCTGGCTTCTCTCCATGTCGTTATACAAAGTTATTTCCATAGATGCAGCATTTGGAGGCCCCAAAATACCTGCCTGCAAGTCTAAGACTGACTTTTAAAACCTTAAAAAGCATGATAATTATAATTGCCCCGTATATAAGTAAGGCCTCCTTTACAAAGGAGTCTTTGTAATCTTATTGCTAAAAATGAAAGGCTCCTTTTTTCTTTTGTTTTTATTAAAGTATAGTTGATTTACAATGTTGTGCCAATTTCTGCTGTACAGCAAAGTGACCCAGTCATACATATATATATATATATATATATATATATATATATATATATACATTCTTTTTCTCATACTGTCTTCCCTCATGTCCTCTCCCAGGAGACTGGATAGAGTTCCCTGTGCTGTACAGTAGGGCCTCACTGCTTATCCACTCTAAATGGAATAGTTTAGGATGGTCGGGAGCTTTGAGGTTGGTAGAAAGGCTCTTTTTTATTCAGGTGAATTTTCTAGGAGAGTGCTACTAATGAAAATGTAACCAGTTCACGTCAAACGAAACTCAAATCTATAGAAGTTCGCTGTTTATTTTTATTAAAAAAAATCAGATTCATAAATATGCAATTTTAGTGTGAAAATTATAAATGATGATTTTAAATTGCTGAAGTAAAAACCATATAAAGCTTACAAATAAAAGAATCATTCTGCAAGGACTACTGGCTAGACATTGGGGGAAAACAAACTGACACCAAAGTAAGTCCCAGATGGAGTGCATAAGCATAAAAATAAAACGTAATTCTAAAAGAAGATTTAAGAGAATATTTTTATAATCTTGGGTTGGGGTGGAGTGACAATCCGACATCAAAGCCAAATACCATAAGCCTCACGTATCTAGCAACAACATAGAAATAAAAAAACTTCTCTATTTAAACCCCTCTACAAACAAAATTAAAATCTCATATTAGGAGTTCCCTTCGTGGCTCAGTGGTTAACAAATCCGACTAAGAACCATGAGGTTGCGGGTTCGATCCCTGGCCTTGCTCAGTGGGTTAAGGAGCCGGCGTTGCCGTGAGCTGTGGTGTAGGTTGCAGACACGGCTCGGATCCTGCGTTGCTGTGGCTGTGGTGTAGGCCGGCAGCTGTAGCTCCGATTCGACCCCTAGCCTGGGAACCTCCATATGCCGCGGGTGCGGCTCTACATAAAGGCAAAAAGACAAAAAAAAAAAAAAAATCTCATACTGCTACAGAGTTTTCAAAGAAATGACAAGCCGGAAAAAAACATTTCCAATATTAATGGCAGATAAAGGATTAAAATCTTTAATAGAGCTTTCGATTTCCATAAGAAAAATTTCCCCAGAGGAAAGGGGGCAAAGCTCATAAGCAGCAATTGATAAAAAAAGAAAATACAAATGTCTAAATACATGAAAAGATGCTCAAACTGAATACTCATCAGAGGAACGCATGCAAATTGTAACAACAGTAGGAAATAATTTAAGATTGAAATTGATAGTATCTAATGTATTTGCACACAGTTCATGAGAACATGATACAGTAAACTCTCTAGAGGGAAATCCAGGCATTTGTGTCAGAATAAAGCTGTGCTTATCCTTCTCCTAGGAATCTAAGGAAATCATGAGACAAATGCAAGCACATCTATAAAAAATATTTATTTGTGTTGCTTATAATTACTGGAAGATGCTAGCGAAATGTTAAAGTTTGGAGACTCAAACTACATATTTGATATCTCCTTTGTTAAAAACTCTGAACACACAAATATAGGGAGAAAACTGTAGAAATATATAAAACACAAAATAGGGGAGGGATGGAAGGAGAGGAAGAGCTCACACAATACTATCACCAGGGGAGGAGGTTAGGAGTGACTTCACTTTTTTCCTTATATCTTTCTGTATTGTCTGAAAATTTCTCCCTGCATTACAAATTATATGCAGAAAAAGTAAATCAATTTTGAGAAAAAAAAAAAGCATGCTGAGATTTTTCAAGCTTACTGCTCTGTTTCTGATCCTATCCGCCAAGGATATTTTGTGAAAAGCAATGCTCACCATGATTCCTATAAATTACTAAAAATATTGTATACTTTACGTATTAATTTGTTACTTTACCCTAAGTGATATTCTTTAACTACCTCTTCAGTCTGAAAATTTCAGATGATATATTTTAAAAATATTTTTCTATTGAGTCACTTTGCTTTTTTATTTTATTTTTCTTTGTTAATTTTTAAAATTATTATTACAGTTGATTTACAATGTTCTGTCGATTTCTGCTGTACAGCAGTGACCCAGTTTTATATGTGTGTGTGTGTACATATATATATATGTATACATATATATATACACATTATTTTGCTATTATCATGTTATATCTAATATGCTTATCTTGTGAAAATACACTACTGCTTCTTTAAACAAATATATATATATGTATATATATATATATGAAACTGTAATTCACATAAGACACAGTTGCCTTAAATATTCCAAAATAAACCAAAATAAAAATTCCTACATTTTTCTCCAATGTTAAATTTTAAGAAAGGGAAGTAGTCTTCAGTGAGTTAATTGACTGTACAGAAAAGAAGCCAATCTGCCAAGTTTTTTCACAAATTTAAGAAGAACAGCAAAGACAGAGCTGTACAGAGGACATCAGAGAGGTGACTGCGTGTAATGGCTCTACTGACATGAACTCACCAAGATGACGCCCAAGCTCCAGAGGTCGCAGGACTCGTCGTAGCCGTTGTGATTCAAGAGCTCCGGGGCAGCGTAGTGGAGAGTGAAGCACGGCGTCTTCAGAGGCTGATTATCAGGTGGCTTTAAGCGTGCAAACCCGAAATCAATTACTTTAATTTCCAAATTGTCATTTTCATCGGTGAACAGCAAGTTCTGCAAGATACAAACACTTATATCAGGTTCCTTCAAACGCCCATTAAAATGTCAGGGACTTGGTGATGCATTTATGCAACATAATTCTGTCTATATATGTACATTGGATTCAGACACAGAGAAGTCTGACAGGGTGGGTCTGGGAGCTAGATGTCAGGGTACTGTTGCTCTCTGCTTTATACTTTTCTGGGTCGGGTCAATTTTATAAGGAACAGTTTCAATAGTACCTTGCCTCTCCTCTGTCTATACTTTCCCCTCTGCTTGTGTTTGTCTTCTAATTCCTCCATAAACCTCCCTTCCAACCTGGCTCTCAGGCACCTGCGCCTCATTCCACCAAACTGAAGTTGGAAGTTATTATATTTTCTTCAAGCATTTACTTTTCTTTCCTGGTTCTTATCAGCTCTGCATTATCAGTTTAACGTCTTCACCCACGTTAGACCTTAATTCTCTAAGGACAGTGACTGTATATCCACCTTCTTCATGATTCTCTCATGTAGCAGTTACTTTGGTAAATATCTGTCCACTGAATGAAGTCACAAATAAGCCAATTCATAGTATTAAAGCCTATTAAAGAATACATATTGGAGACCTATATTTTAGAAATACTTTCTCCAAACTTGAACTTTTTTGAGACTTATGGATATTCTCCCTCAATTACTCAAAAAACATCGTTATTTTGAACCATTCCCCAAGCCTTCTCAATCACTGCTTTACTGATTACTTTTGTATTTACCACTTATTTAAAAAAATCTAACTGCACTGATGTACCCATCACCATTTTTATTAGTACATCAAGTTAGTACCCACAGTAAGTGAAGCTGATTTACTGTCTTTAGAAATCTTGACAAAATCTTTTATGCCTTTATGATCATTAAATTGTTCCCCAGATCTGGAGCACCACTTGCTTTTTAATATCATTTGAACTGAAATAAAATATATCATAGAAGGCTTCATTGATACAAAGAAGAAAAATCTAAGTCTCCATTTCAAAGTTAAAAATGAAGTGGGAGGAAAGAAGCAAAAAAAAAAATAGCTGAAAAGTTTTCTTAAATTTTCTATGGTACAGAATGCTCAAACCTGAATTTGTGATAGAATTTAATGTGGATACTATTCAATGTAAGGCTTCACCACAACTGAAGTCACAGCTGGGACTCAAGGACGGGGACTTGGGAGAAGTCTTGGGAAATGACTCCTGGGTTCCATCGTGGCACCAAGCACTGGTGCTACGTGCAGGGCAGCGAATGACGCACACCTGGCCCATCCTCACTGAGCCGACAAGTCTTTGGAAATTACTTCAGATTCTTCCACATTAAGAATGGCTAAAGGAGTTCCCGTCGTGGCGCAGTGGTTAACGAATCCGACTAGGAACCATGAGGTTGCGGGTTCGATCCCTGCCCTTGCTCAGTGGGATGTCCATGGTCAGAAATGGCAAAAAGCAATCGTTCAAGGCCCTTTATCCTTATCTCAAGTTCTGCTGGAAACTAATTTGATACAATTTCTCAGTCTTTCAAGAATATGGGAACCAGTTTGAAAAGTGCAAAGGAGACTACTAAGAAGGTTGGCTAGCTTCTAAATTTATTTAATTCTCACCTAGAAATTATCCTGCCTCTGCAGAATATGAACATCACATAAATAGCTACCAAATAATCAGATATTGAAAATGCTACATCATCAGTGGAAAGGGATTAAACTTTTAGTTTGAAAATAATATATTCTGCCACTTAAAAGTCAAAGTGAAAGCTATCTGACTCTGAAATTACATATTATGAAAATCACGTTCAAAAGCACGTTTCCACATCTCCAAAATATATGTTGATTTGGGACTATACTAGTAGTAGAACGTCTTTTTAAATAGAGAGACATTTCAATTAAAGACTATTTGAAAGGAAAACTTTATAAGAAATAAGAATTAGGCTAGTGAGTATCTTTTTAATCGGTAAAACAGGAAGGCAAATTTAAATTCTGCTGGAGAGGACAGTTGCATCATTTGAGACTTCGTGAGGTGACAGATGGCCAGTTATCAAAGAATAAAACATGTGAAAATGAATTCTAGATAGTCATGAAACAGAGCTTTTCAATTAAAAAAATTACATGCTTGTTCTTTGTCTATCAAAAAAAAAAACCCATTTAAGTGGTATGCTTTCACATTTAAAAATAGCTAATCTCCAATGTACAGAGCGCCATATTTTGGGTGGGTGTAGCGTAGGAGAGTGAGAACTAGGAAGAAGGAAGCAGAGGGCCAGCTGTCATAGTGGCAGGTTCATAAAACACAAGTCACTTTTGATTAATTACAAGTAATGTGAATAACAGTAATAGAAAGTACACAGGAGTTTAAATACTTTAGGAATCAATCCACTATATCCAAATGCACACTTTCACTTTAAAAACATCCTCTTCCTATCAATAATCCAAGTCACTTAACTGAAAGGCAAAAATGGTGTTTTTTGAGAAATATTCTTTGGGGGTCTCACACAAAGAATAAACACCAAATTATTATTTTAAATGTACTTGAAAATGCATTATAGTCACATGGTAATTAAAATGGAAGTCCTATTTTAGAGAGTAAAAACATATAATTTTGCATTTGGTAGAGGATGATTCATTGTTATCCTTTTATAAATTATTGGGCTTTGTTTTTCATTTTCATTATTATTTTGATGATTTTCCAAAAGGGAGGAAATTTCATACTTTGGAAACTAAAAAAGGATCATTCCTGAGTTAGAACCTTCTTAACTTTTGAAAGAAGAAATATACAAAAAGCTGCTACTTCTGCATTGCTTCACAGTTCTATATATATTATGTACATGAGCAAAGAAAAGCACATGTAAAGATGGCATAACTAATTAAATGAGACAATGCTTTATTATTTAAATATCTAGAACAGAATTATATACATTCTTATTCATGAGCTAACCAATCTGATTACAAAAGTGAAAGATAAGCTTTCAAAATACATCATTAAAAAAACCCCTCTAAAATGGTAAACATATAGGAAGGATGTTATTTTCTGCCTTAAAAATTTCCATTGCTATTTTTAGTCCACAACTGTTGCATAAAGTATTTCTTCCATAAAAGGCTCTCACATTTACAAATATAACCTTGAGATGATCAGCTGGCAAAAAAAAAAAAGACAAATTTATTTTAGACTGAAATAGAAAAGAAAAAAAAAACCAAGAAACATGATATCTTTAAGTATCTATTTAGCAGAAAGCCCTGAAAATAAAACAAAACAAACCCAAAAAAGCCCACACATATCTGGGGATATTTAATAATGATGCTAGACTGCATTATATGAGAGAATATGTCATTTTATACCTCGGGTTTCAAATCTCTGTGTACCACTCCGACATCATGCATGTGGCTTACAGCCGAAACAAGCCTCCGCATGATGTAGCTGGCTTCTGTCTCACTGAAGTGTTTCTTCCTCTTAATGCGTTCAAACAGCTCTCCTCCATTCAGAAGTTCCATCACTAGAAAAGTGTGAAGCTAGAAAAGAAAGAACAAGAATGTGGGGGGCCTTAATGAAGAGGAGTGGAGGCTTAGCAACGTATAAAACATTTATTGACTATGAACAGTTACCGATAAATTTCACTAGTCCCTTGTTAAAATAATCAACAGCCATCCTTGTATTTTAGAGGAAAGAGCTGAAGGATAATGTGGCTTTTTTAGAATTCTATTTTGGTAATGGAAAATTTCAAGTACTGCAGTGAAATCTTTATATATCTTTTCCTTGACTAATTCTTTCATTTGAATTCCATTCCAACCCTCTCTATCAAGTTTACATAGCTTTCTTTTTAAAGCGTGACCTAGTACTGATAATAATGTGAAATTGGCTGCTTTGAATAATATAGAAGATTACTGATGGAACACAGACAACTGCCCACAGGAGGCCTAACACACACATTTAATGGCAAATTTACCTTTTGAAAAGGGCATGGTTGGATGATGTCACTTTAAATCTTCTGTTAGGGCTCAACAGATTAGTTTCAGGGTTCTGTCAATGCCCATGGCAAATACCCATAACTCACTATGGGCTTTAAAAAAAGATAACTGCTTTTGATCCCAAAGCCATTATCTTAATTAAATAGTATTAAAAGTTATGTATTTATTACATTTCACATACATTTCCATAAAGAGAATAACACAAGTCTATTGAAAAGCAAAGGAATTATATAATACAAATGGTTTAAAAATGATCAAATCAGTTTTCAGACTCAGGTGGCTATGCATTATAGCACTGATGTCACTCAATGAACAAAATAGGGTTCCCTCTGAATCAGCAAAGCCCAGAAAAACTGCTTCATTCAAAAGACAGTTATAAGTAAATACATTATTCCACACATCATGGGGAAACTGCAGAAGGTGAATAATGCTTTTAATAAGCAAATTGCTCTCAGGCTACTAGAGACCATGCTAATCTGAGTTTCTACATTGGACAAAAAAGGTCAAAGCTGAAGGTCTGCTACAAGTATATGCTAGAAAGTTCTTTAAAAAATGGGAAGCAACTCCTATAGTGGTTTAACAGATAGGTTTTATTAGTAAAAATAAAGGAAAAAAAATTTTTTGGGGGGCTGAGCCTGTGGCATGCAGAAGTTCCTAGGCCAGGAATTGAACCCACACCACAGCAGTGATAATGCTGGATTATTTAATCACTAGGAGACCAGGGAACTTGCAGAGATAGGTTTTAGTCAAATCTGGATCTGAAATGCCAGTTCTACTACTTACTTATGGCCTTGAAAGTGTTACTTCACCTCTATGAACTTTAGTAACCTTACCAATAAAATACACATAATAGTGAAAAAATGTATATATGGTGGCTTGAAAAATGGCCTCCAAATATGTCATATCCTAATCCCCAGACCCTATGGCTGTTACCTTATATGGTAAAGGGACTTTTCAGATGTTAGGCATTTTGAGATGGAAAGAGTATCTTAATTATCCATCAGAGTCTACAGTATGAGATGGGACTATGGAAACAAAAGAATGAAATGAAACACAGAAGGGTCACAAGCCAAGAATATCTGCAGTCTCCAGAAGCTAAAAAAAGACAAATGAATAAACTGTTCCTGAGAAACCTCCAGGAGAACTAGCCCTGCCCACACCTTGACTTTACATCAATGAGGCTGATTTTGAACTTCTGATCTTCAGGTTGTAAGGAATAACTTTGCATTTGTTTCAGATTTGTGGTGATTTGTAACAGCAGCAGGAGGAAACTGACAGAGTAGTAAAGCACCAATCAGGGTACACAAAACAAACTGTACGGTCAAAGGCTAGAGACACACCCTCAATCGGTTTCACCCATTAGTTGAAAAGAAGACCGTGTTGGATTTAGGGACTGACCTAGGCAACTTGTATCAAGGTCATGGAAAAACCAACCCGAGCTATCAATAATTGTATATTAGAATAATACTATACTGAGATAAATATGTATATATAGGATTACATCATGGGATAGTTTATATTCCAGTAACTCTAAGATAAAAATAGCAAATACTCAATTTAACTTGTGAAATAGAAAAAAAAATTGGGAGGTCGTTCCTGGAATCTGACAGTAGCCTGAAGGTCGGCAATCCCAAGTCTTGGTTGGGAAAGAGCTAGAGCACAGCTGCGCAACCGCAGAGGGGCATGCCACAGGTCAACCGCTGAGCCCTTGACTGGTATGTGAATCATTTTCAACAAGAGACCGTCCAGGCTCCTACTAGCACCCCCAGCGGACAGGGGACTCACTACCTCCACTGAAGTTGAGTAGCCCATGAGGTAGAGGCAGTCCTTGCTTCAAAGATGTTCCTTTTCTGACTATAAGCACCAGAGAACAAGTGGATGATGTCATTTTGGGGTGCTTGGTCACTGAGGTGAAAATCAGGTTGTGTGTCTAGACTAGAAGGGGGGCGGTGTGACCTGGACTGTGGTCTGAGCAGAATCTGCCACCTGGAATAAGAAGATGGAGAGGCAGGATCTTTGCCCTTCTGCTTCCTAGTATTAGCTCTTGAGGTTGCACTAATGAGGCTTTAGGCTTTCTAAGTTCTTCCAAAGTGAAAGGACTAAATAGAAGCCTGAAAATTACGAGTGCTGAGAGGTACACAGTGATGAAGCTACGTGGGATGACAGCTGAACTGGCAATGAGCACAATGAACTTGTGGCAGTCCCACTGGGCTGTCCCTCCTGCCCTCCTTCTGGGTCCCACACGACCACCACTCGTGTGAAAAGCAGAAGTGAGAGGAGGCACTGATTTGGGAGTGGGTGCCAGTGTGTGGGGAGTGGTTTTTCATCCTCTCGAGTTGTCGGGTCATGCCCCATGTCCCTGACTCTGATCCAGCATCACCCACAAAACTGGTGAAAAGTAGAACCTTGTATATGAATTAGAATGCACAGAAAAAAAGCATGTGAAATACCTGATCATGAAAAACTTCGTGTAATTTCACGATATTGGGGTGTCCTTCACAGAGTTTCAGAGCTGTTATTTCTTTCTGAGTATTGGCCTCCATCCTGCAAGAGGAAGCAATTAGTCTCCACATCCTTCTTCACCAAGTTTTGGGAAGCATCGCCCCAATCCGAATTTTGTTTTTATTTACAAAATTCGTATTCAATACAAGTGCTAAAGTATCAGAATGAGGCTTCTATGAGAAGAGTGAGTCATACACCCACCAGAACAAGTCATGTATGATTCTTGAGAAAATGATAATTTCTGAGTCAGAAAAACACTAATCATACGAAGAGGTGGGTGTCCTACTTGCCTGACAATTTGGTAATAAGCATATATAATCACGCAAGTAATAATCAGTTACCCAGACAACTAGCTGGCTCTCAAAACTACCCAGAGATGGCTAAATAATTTCAGAAAAAATACAAATATTTGTTTTCATTCTACTAGTAGGGATGGCAAGCGGCTGAACTCATTGAGCAAGTCTGATTCAGTATCATTGCCACAAGAAAGTCTTATCAAAATCTCAAAAGCATATCATACCGTGCCTTATGTCTAAGATGGACTACTTTCTCAGAGTTGGAAGTATAATAGATCAACTGTTGAGCTGAATGGCTAAAACTGTGGTTAAAAATCTTACAATATACCACTGCTTTCCTTTTAAAGACAAATCTTAATTTATAGAATCCATGGACTAGGACGAATACCTAAGAGAGATGGCCAGAAATGGTCATACCTTCTGCTGATTATTTTGACTGCATAGGCTTGGTTGCTTTTCTTGTGTATGCACTTTCGACAAATTGAAAAACTTCCTTCTCCCAATGGCTTGTCCTTCAGATCTAGGTCATAGTGTTGATAGAATGGAGAGTCCTGATGAGGAACCAACATCATTCAATGTAAGAAATTATTAGTAAGACCCAGGGGTAGATAAAAAGGTAGAGGAACAGAGCATTATTCATGTTCATAACTATGAGTGGAATATATTTATAATCTTTAAAAATTCATTACTAGTTCATTTCTGTCACCTATATCACTTACTTAAAAGATATAATTTTCTACCGTTATAAAAAAGGAGCTCATTCAAATGGATGTCAATAATTCTCCAGGGCAAATATCACTATTTCCATTTGTTCATTTTTTTAAATTACGTTTTAGTCGAATGGAAAGTCTATTAAATTTACTGGACTTGAGAAAGTCAATTAGCGTTGGTCTTTAAGCCATAAATATGTCATTTAATTAACCACATCGCTGTACCTTCATCATCGCACTCCTAGCAACGTTTGTCCCTCCAGGACGTTCACCTCCCATGTGAAACTGAAGCGGGTCTATGACGGCTGCATTACGTTTGAACAGAATAGAAGGAGCAACAAAAGAATAGCCCTAAAAAAAAAAAAAAAGAGTAATAAATAAGGATTTGCAATTCTTTAGTTTAGCACAGACAAGACTGTAATGATTTTCTTCTTAAAGCAAGAAGAATGAAAAGTGCTCAAAAATTTGTTAAGATGAATCTAGTTTTATTCGATTTGTAATCCAAAATGCAAGGTTATTTCCAATCAATAGAATAATGCTTTCCAGAAGGAGATAATGCCATCTTCTGGTAGAATGAAATCAATTCAAAATTAAAGGCTGAAAAATACTTCCTCCCAATCCCACCCCCAAGATCTGACTCACAGCTACAATTCTTTTGCATTGCTGATAAAAGTGTGTTAATAAACACAACTAACTTCTCAAAAGAGGCATAAAGAACTAAAAAAGGGTCCAAAATGCTATTTTTCAAGCTAGAAAAAATAGCAAATTTCACTCTAGTTTCTAATTCAGCAATTATTTGACTCATTATATTGCCCAAGGTCAATTAAATTTAAAACTGAGCTTTAAAAAGGAGTAAAATCAAATAGAATGATGCACTGAGCCAAAAGTGCTACAGATCTTCCTTGACTCACGATGGGGTTACGTCCTGATAAGCCCACCATAAACTGAAAATACAGTAAGTTGAAAATGCAGGTAACACTTAACCTATGGGACATCACAGCCTCGCCTACCTTAAGCATCCTCTGCACACTCACATTGGCCCACAGTTGGGCAAAATCATCAAACACGAAGCCTATTTTATAATAAAGTGTTGAATATCTCATGTAATTTATTTATTTTTTTGCTTTTTAGGGCTGTACCCACGGCATATGGAAGTTCCCAGGCTAGGGGTCGAATCGGAGCTACAGCTGCCGGCCTACACCACAGTGACAGCAAAGCAGGATCCGAGCTGCATCTGTGACCTGCACCACAGCTCACAGCAACTCTGGATCCTTAACCCACTGAGTGAGGCCAGGGATCGAACCCGTGCCCTCATGGATGCTAGTCAGGTTTGTTACTGCTGGGCCACAATAGGAACTCCTCATGTCATTTGTTAACTACTGTGCTGACAGTGAAAACCAATGGTTGCGTGAGAGCAGGATGGTCATAAGTGTATGAGTTGTTTACCCTCAGGATGGTGTGGCTGACCGGGAACCAGGGCTCAGTGCCACTGCCCAGCATCACCAGAGAAAGATACCACCATCCTGGGAAAGATCAAAACTCAAATATGGTTGCCTATCATTTTCGCACCACTGTAAAGTCGAAAATTCCTAAGTCGAGCTGTGGTTAAGTTGGTTACCATCGGTATAATGATGGCTGACTGATCTGTTCAAGCTAGAAGGTTCACTAATTCAAGGAACATTTTTTCAGCATCTGCTATGTGCCTAGCCGAGTACAAGCCGTCACTGTCACCAACGTCCAGAGACAGTGTGTGCACAGGCAGATTAAACCATACCACTGGGATGCTGCTGGGAGTCAAAGAAATGAAGCAACAATACCATTGAACAGTCAGAATATTTTATCTTAAGTCTGAGAAAAGATCCTTTCCAAAACAGAAAATCCTTTCCAAATCTTTTTTAAGCCTTGGGAAATAGTTTAGATTATTGACTGAAGATAAAGAATCAGATAACACTGTTTATGAATTAAGGAATATTTCATGTGAACAGAGGAAGAGTGAAGTAGTATTGTGTTTTCCATAAAAGCCCTTGAAGAGAAATAAAATTTCAGGGATAAATCCGACACATATTTACATCAAAAATAAACACACAAATAATGTCTGCTCTTTAACAAACCACAAGCTTCAGTTAACAATGTGCAGTGTCTCTGTCCTTAATTTTGAAGAGATTTAGAAATCCTGCTTTTTAAGATGCCAAAGAGCTTTCACATGGGAAAGTCTTCCTTTCTTTCAACGCACGCATGGCCAAAGAGCGCGTGTGCTCTTGGACAGTACCTGGAACAGCCTCTCTGAGCTCTGGGGCAGCGCCGCCGGGGAGTAGGTGGGGTCCATTTCCGTGAACTCTTCCGCAAAGTTACTCACGTCTAACTCATCGCGGATGACTGGCTTAAAGGGTGCGGGCACTTTTTTGGCAGCTAAATCATCCCAATTTATTTTCTAAAGCAGAGAAAGAAAATTGGTACAAGGCAGAAAATCAACACAGTGGAGATACACTTTTGAAAAATGACAAAGATGGTGGAAAAGCAAGGAGATCCTGTTGTATAGCACCAGGTACAACGTCTAATCACTTGTGGCCAGTCTATATATGTATGCATAACCGGGTCACCACGCTGTAGAGTTGGAAAATCGACAGAAAACTGTAAACCAGCTATAACAAAAAAATAAAAAATAAAAATCATTATATAAAAATCAAAGATAATGATTTTAATTGATCAATAGGGAGAGAGGCACCTACTTCAAACCGAAGATTAAAAAAATATTTTTTTTACAAGCAGGATCACATCTTTTTTTAAAAAGATTTTTGTTAAAGTATGGTTGATGTACAGTTTTCCTTTTTCTGCTGTATAGCAAAGTGATCTGGTCATACATAAAGAATATATATACATTCCTTTTTTTTCTCATACTATCTTCCCTCTTGTTCTAACCCAAGATACTGAACATAGTTCCCTGTGCTGTGCAGTAGGACTTATCTATTCTAAATGTAACAGAAGAGCACATCTTTGACTGCAGCTTATAGCTCCAGCCAGCGTTGCATCTTAAAGACGAGACTGCTCTCCATCACGGCATAGTCTCATCCTGGCCTCTAGGGGGCACCAGAATACCCTAGTTTACCCTTAGGGATGATAAAATTATTTTGTCAGGAGTCCTTGAGAAAGGTGTTTAGCCAAATGAAAACCAAACTAAACCAAACCTAAACTAATTATAATAAAGAGTTTTAAAATGAATATGACTATTAACTCTAAAGGAATATTCCTATTCTCTAGAGGCAGTGTTAACTAGTTTTCCTCCTGGCCATCTGGACAGATTAGAAAATAAACAAACTCACTCAAATTCATGCACTGGCTTATGCCTAAAAGTCTAAATGCTCCTGTGATAGCATGAACAGATGTAATAACCATTCAACTATATATATATATATATATATATATATATATATATATATATAATATATATATGTAATACGTATTATATATATATATATATATATATATATATAATTCAAATTCAACCCTCTGAAGTTTTCTTTATGCTCCTTTTGCCACTTAACCTCAGATAATACTTATTAACTGAATCCCACAGATATCTTATTAATATATTTCTCTTATAACCTGACGTCATCCTTGATAGTAAGATACATCATTATTTTATGCACCATTAAGAAAGAAAAAGCATCACCAATTAGAAGAGTAAGATGTCCACTGTAAGCTACAGACTGATTTCAGAGATGGTACAATACGAAACTTGCACTTCTTGGCTGATATTTTATGACTAACATAAAATGTTTTTATTATGCCCTCTTGTGGAGGCAATGGAGATAAAATCATTAAATTATAGATCTTCCAAGTTTTCAGCTAGCATGAGTTTTGGAGATCATTTAGCTCATCTTCTTTATTTGTTCCAGATGGAAATGGAAGCCCAGAAATCAGACCTAACCTTTTCACTTAAATATTAGCTAGTGGAAGGGCCAGTCTCTTGACTTTCCAGTTAGTGTCCTTTCCTCTCTGTGGCTGTAATATTCCCTCACAAGCATATGATTTGTGCTTGGCTATTGCATATACACTAAGAGAAACTTCTAGAGCAAAGGGGTAATTTAAAGAAACATGCTGTTAGCAGGAGAACATTTAGTATGTAGAAAATTGAATGCTATTACAATCCTCTCTACCTCCACTCCACTTTGGTCTTTACAAGTAGAATTCTGGTCTTTCCTGAAATGTCCCTGTCATTTAGAAAGTTGAGGCAATTAAATAACCTAAAATTACTATTCCAACCTATAGAAAAGAGAGATTTCTCTGGTATGAAAGCTATATTGCAATATTCACAAATGCAGGGAACCATGAGAAACAGATCCTAGGAAAATACCACTGGGGATATTTTGCTTGAATACTTTCTTGAATTTTACCTTATTGCTAATTTTTGAGCCAAACTTCTGAACAAGATATTTGAAATAATTTGTTCAAATGTTAATCCTTCCAAGTCACATTAATCTATGAAGTGCACATACTGAAAAATCCATTTCATTCTTTTTTTTTTAATTTTTATGGCCAAACCTGCAATATATGGAAGTTCCCACTTCGGGACTGAATCCGAGCTGCAGCTACCATTTACGCCACAGGTGCAGCCATGCCAAATCCTTTAAACCACTGCACTGGGCTGGGGATCAAACCCGTGCTCTGCAGAGACCTGAGCCATTAAGGTCGAATTCTTAACCCAGTGCACCACGGTAAGAAGTCCAAATTAATTTTATTCTAAATGTATTTCTCACTATGTTACCGAACTTCTGTAGGATGTATAATAGTACTTTTAAAAATGGTTATACAAAGAGATTGAAATTATGTGCCCTTTTTTGAGCGTATAAGTACCAAGGGATAATTCTTATTCTCAATCACTATTAGTTAAAAAAACAACAAATAACAACATGAAAGCTTACTCGGCAGCAGAGTTTGTTTTGGTATGATATTTCCATTTATTTTGGTGATAATAACATAAAAGCTCAGTTTGCAGAATGAAAATAAAACTTGGATGGTCCTTTTAGACCTTAGGTATTTAGACTGTGCTTGTTCATATGATGAAATTATTTACAAGTCATAAGCTCACAGTTTTTGAAATCATGTTTATAGTACCCAGGTTGACCTTTATATTGAAATAACCATCCAACTCAGTCTATTTAAGTTTTTTTCCTCGTGATCTAAAATTTTGGTGGTTTCTTCTTACCAAATCGAGCAAACTAAGTTGAGCAGAGGTGCTGGTTAGTGCCCTGCAGAATGGTCTCATTAGGCTTCTGCAGAATAAGGAAAGCACCATCTCAAGTACAAAGAAAATAAATGAATAATTCTCTATTATAGACATGTAACTGAGAAATAGTCTGGTTTTGAATTTTCTAAGATTTATCCTGGGAAAAGAAGAGAAGAAATCACTGTTTAAAAGGTATATCAGTGGCAGCAGTAACTCATGAACTGGGAAGTAAAAAATATAAAAAAGTCAAAGTCTCCTCCATTTATACGGTTCAATCTCTAAGACCACAAATAGAAAACAGCACTCAGAAGCTCTAACCAAATAATATGTGGAAAATCGAACGTTATTATGATCCTCCCACTCACTTCATTTAAGGGAGAAAAAGACCACTTAGGTCCCTACAAGCAGGATTCTGATCTGTCTTCAAGGGTAACCTGTCATTTAAAAAAGGGACGACGTGCATGAAAACAGCAAGAAAATGACTCTAAAAGGCTCATGTTCGTTCATTTCACCAAGAATGCCAGGCACCCTGAAAACAGCAGGACATAGAAAACCATCTGTTCAACATGTTTGACCTGGAAAAAGAGATGTTCTTTGATTTCATCTGCATCACGTGGACCGCATCCCAGTCTTTTCTTGGGATCTTTCATTAAGAGACGTTGAATTAGGTCTTTGGCTACAGCACTCATTTCTTGAGGATACGGAGGCTCGCTTTTTAATATTCTCCTGCAGGCAGATAAAGCTTACTGTTAAAACAATCCAAAGATGAAGTTACAACGATGGCATTCTTTGCAGAAATGATTATAGTACAACACCCCTGGAAATCGGGATATATGTGACACGGATAGAAAATATTTAAATTGAGATATAATGAAATGAAATTTCTGAAATTTAAGCAGCAACAAAAAGTACTGGATTATTTTCCAGCATGAGTCAGTCCTAAAGGGAAACTACCACCCCAAATATTTAATTAGGGGAAAAAGAAAGCTTCAGGTTGGATTAGCTCTATCTAGGGACCAGACTCTACAATTCGAGAGTTCACAGTGGAGACAACTTTAATAAATTCAGAGAAGAGAATTCTGCACTCAGATTTGCAAGGGCAAAAGACACTCTAACTGTAGAGAGAACTGCCCCACTTCTCTTGCCCTGTGTGCCAGTGACCATAAGGTGCCAGCGGGAATGCAGAGGAAAAGGAAGATCCACACAGGGAGTCAGAACCTCTTGGACGTGGCTCAACTCTTGATATCTGAAAATGAGCACCGGAGCTGGGGGCTCTTCATGGAATGAAAGCATCTGCTTCATTCTCTGCTACCATAAAACTGACTTTAGAAAGCGAGTGGTGCTCAAAGACGGAGCAAACTCTACTATTTACTGCGGAAAATAAAACATTAAGATAATCAGGTCACTTTATGAAATATTTTAGATAATTCTAAGGTCACAGAAGAAATCAATCCAAGCCAAATAGTACCTTTGCCCCTCTTAAAAGCCAGAGCAATGGGTTAGTGAGAAAGAAATAATGGAAGAGGCTGATGGAACTTAAGACGCTTAACGCAATATACATGGATACAGTTCTTAATTATTTGGGTTTGCTAAAGATCTCTGTTGTGCATTAAAATATTAATACCTGTTATGGAACAAACACAGATGACACATTTATAAGAGACCATACAGTGACAATTAAAAACAGGGAGTTCGGGGCCTATTTGGGTCAAGTTCAAACACTGTCTCTGCCGCTATGACCTTGAAATAGTTCATTAATGTCTTTGTAGCACAGTTTCCTCAACTGGCTTCTCAACAGGAGTACCTACCTGAAATGAGTATTATGCCACTAAAATGAGTGAAGCCCAGGTATGGTGCTTGGCATGGCACCCAGAATGTAGCAAATGCTTGATAAATGTGAGCTCCTCATTGCCCTAGTCCCTCATCTAAGGCAACTGCACAGAAAACAGACTGCAGCAAGGAGCACTGCATCATGTTCCATTACAAGTGACTAGATATAGTCTTCTGTGCTATACAGCAGGATCTCATTGCTTATCCACTCCAAATCCAATAGTTTGCATCTACTAACGCCAAACTTCCAGTCCATCCCACTCCTTCCTCTTGGCAACCACAAGTCTGTTCTCCACGTGCATGAGTTTATTTCTTTTCTGTAGATAGCTTCATTTGTGTCACAAGATTCCAGTTATAAGTGATATCATATGATATTTGTCTCTTTCTGACTTACTTCACTTAGTATGAAATTCTCTTATTCCATCCATCTTGCTGCGAATGGCATCATTCTGTTCCTTTTTATGGCTGAGTAGTATTCCGCTGAGTATATATGTACCACATCTTCTTAATCCATTCACTTGTCAATGGACATTTAGATTGTTTCCATGTCTTGGCTATTGTGAATAGTGCTGCAGTGAACACAGGGGTGCACGTATCTTTTTTAAAGAAAATTTTGTCCAGATATATGCACAGAAGTGGGATTGCTGGGTTATATGGTAGTTCTTTATTTAGTTTTCTGAGGTACCTTCATACTGTTTTCCATAGTGGTTGTACCAATTTACATTCCCACCAACAGTGAAGGAGGGTACCCTTTTCTCCAAATCCTCTCCAGCATTTGTTATTTGTTGACTTGTTAATGATGGCCATTCTGACTGGTGTGAGGTGGTACCTCATTGCAGTTTTGATTGTACTGTTACTTCTTAAACCTGAGTCACCCGAGTTCACTTGAAGCCTGCTGTGTACAGGCACTGGGGGAAGAAATGGTCAGTCTTTTCGGCCCTGGTGAGTTCATGGAGAAGGAGGACCACCACAGACAAGGATGGCCCCACTGAGATGCTGAGCCTGGAGGAGGCACCACGCAAATCTCGGGGTATCAGGGTTGGAACACAGGAACAACAGCATCAGCAGGCAATCGAGCTGTGCGAGGGTCTGTGGGCAGGGAACAGGAGGTTTAGATTTGGGTGAGGCAGGGATCAGGTCAGAAAGGAACTTGAGTAGAAAACTGCAGGATTCCTGCTGAAAACAGTGCTGATGAGGGAACATGGAGAACAGACAGCAGTGGCCCTCCCCTTTCCTGAGGGAGGAGAATATGGCCAGAACCAGTGGAAGGGGAGCCGCAGGAGGACACTGAGCAGCCACCCCAAGTGGGGCAGCAAGAGCAGGAGCCTCACCAGAGTTGCTTGGAAGGACCACTGCTGGGCGCCCTGTGATCTCATAAGCAGAGTAGCACAGGGCTTCCTTAGCGATGTGGGGAGGCTCTGAAGCCCAGGAAAGGGACCAGAAATGGGGGAGTGGGGGGTGGTAAGGAAAAAGGGCCTTATAACCAGCTCAACCCTTTGCTCAGTGGATCTACCTTCTTCTTACACTGTTTCTTTGAAACGTGCTGGGTCAAGATGGATGTGCAGCATCAGGTATTGGTTATTATGAAGTTACCCCTGAGGCAGGAACTGCGCCTGGCCTGACAGGTGTGAGCAGGAATGCAGACCCTGGGAGCTCTCATCCAGGACTATTGAAAACACATTCCCAAGAGAATGTTTTAAATTCCCATTTACATTCCCATGCTGTGTATTCTCTCCTATCCCTAAGGGTGTCCCCCTGGGGGCTTGGAAGCCGTGCTCACAGGAATTACGAGGCAGAGTTCCTGCGCTAAGCCTCCCGTGCTGTGTGGTCCACGCCTACCTCTCAGTGTTAGTGGCTGACCGGGTCCTCTCTGGGCAGGGAAGCCAGGCCTAGGTAGTCGGAAGGACCCCTGATGATGATGTGTTTGATGCTGTCAGGCCGATACACTGTTTCCTGACCTGTATCCTTCTAGAAAGCTAAGTAAAACTGGTGCTAGGTTCCAGCCTATTATGCCCTGTGAGTATGAATGTCAGCCTGAGTGCCAGTCCCTGTGGCTGCGCAGAGTGGGCGCTGAGACACGTGGATGCAGGTGCAGGGCTCCTGCGTGGTACCCACTTGGAACAATACGGGGGCATCTTGCAACAAGGGCTGGGAGACATTTCTCGGGTGTCGCTGCCACTTTACCTCTTCAACATGCTTGATTTCTGAATTGGTAATAACCCAGAGCTATTTTTTCTTGTTTCAAAAATGAATTTTAGAGCCCTCTGCAAAATCAGAACAGGCTCTGAATTAGCATTTCATGTTAAACACTTTCCGAGTGTTCTATCATTTAATCCATACAAAAATCCTATCAAAAGGCTATTATTATCCCTGTTTTACAGATGAAGGTTCCTTTCAAAAAAAAAGGAAGAAATATACATATGAATTAACAGTTCAACCTGATGAACATGGATAATATGAATATTATTTGTAAGAAATAATATTCAGCTAAGAAACGCAGCTAAGAAAATTTTGTAAAAGAAAATAACTGGGGAGAATTGCTTAACTACATATTAAAACGTATCATAAAACAAAATTGTAAAAGTGAAGTGGTAGTAAAATAAATTAACAGTGATATCAAATGAACAGAAGCGACAGCTTGAAAAATAGCCAGGCATATATAAAAACATGTTGTCTTTAAAAAGTGAGCAGCCTGTACTTCCTGTTGTGGTGCAGGGGAAATAAACCTGACTAGTATCCATGAGGATGCGGTTTGATCCCTGGCCTCGCTCAGTGGGTTAAGGATCCGGCATTACTGTGAGCTGTGGTGTAGGTCACAGACACGGCTCAGATCTGGTGTTGCTGTGGCTGTGACATAGGCTGGCGGCTGTAGCTCTGATTAGACCCCTAGCCTGGGAACCTCCATATGCCACAGGTGTGGCCCTACAAACCAAAAAAATAAAAATAAAAAATAAAGTGAGCAGCCAACATAGGAAAGGTCACATAATTTTGACAACTGTGTTAGGGAAACCAGCTATTTGGAAAAGAAAGAAAGAAGTTAAGACCTTGCCTTAATAAGTTAACTCTGAATCAACTCCCAATGGATTTATATGTAGAAAGTGAAATAAAAATTAAAATCTGTAATAATATTAAATATATATATATAACATATATAACTATAAACAAAATATAAAATTATATAAATATAAAATACACATATATAAATATGTATAAATAATATATAACATCTATAATAATATATAAATGAATATAACTTTTTCTTATTCATGAATGTAAGCTTCTGAAAACCCTTATGGTAAAAGAAATTCACAACTGATTACGTTAAGAATTTATGGAGTAAAGGGTGAGGACATCGAGATTGAAATTAAACCTATGATGGGGAGAAGGATGATGGATGGATACTTAACAAGCAAGGATGACAAAATGTTCATGGTAGCATCATGGCAGTGAGTATGTGGTTGTCCACTGTAACAAATATTTGAAAATTCTTGTATAAAATGTGGTGGAAACAGTAAACCGATGAACCTAGGCAGATGCGTCTTATAAGTTCACTGAAACATAAAAAGGAACTGTCCCAATAAAAAGTTACCCGTGATCTCTGGCACAGTGGCATTGTGCTCACCCCATCACTGCACTAAGGTCTTTGCTCACATCACCTACATCCTATAAAAATAGCTCTTTCCCGATATTGGATTAAGATGGCAGAATAGAAGGACTGGAGCTCAACTTCTCTCCCAAAAAACAACAAAACTACAACCAAATGCCGAGCAGCCTTCAACCAAATGGACTGTAAACTTTCAAAAAAAGATATTCTACTCCAGAAGACAAAGAGGAGACCACATCAAGAGGTAGGAGGGGCGATTACGTGATAGAAGCAACCCCATATCTCCTGGGTGGGAAGCCCCACAGACCGGAAAGTAACTGCATCACAGAGACTCAGTTACAGGACTGAGAGTTCTGAGCCCCACATCAAAACCCCACACCTGGGGATTGGGCACAGGGAGAAAGAGCCCCTGGAGCATCTGGCATTGAAGGCCAGCGGGGCTTGTGTGTAAGAGCTCCACAGGACTGGGGGAAACAGAGACCCCATTCTTGAAAGGCACACACAGACTTTCACATGCACTGGGTCCCAGGGCAAAGCAGTCTCCACAGGAGTCCGGGTGGAACCTGACTACAATTCTTGGAGGATCTCCTGGGAAAACAGGGGTGACTGTGGCTTGTGGGGGAAGGGCATTGGAGGCAAAGCTCTCGGGAACATTCATCGGCCTGCATTTCTCTGGAGGTGGCCATTTCTGGGAAAAACCTGGTCCCTCCCATCAGCACTGAGAAGCCCCAGGCCAAACAATAATCCAGGTGGGATCTCAGCCCCACCCATCAGTAAACAGGCTGCCTAAAGACCCCTCAGGCACACAGCCAGCCTCTAATCTCATCCAGAGACAAAGCCCCACCCATCAGAGGGATAAGAATCAACCCCACCTATCAGTGGGCAGGCATCAGTCCCTCCCATTGGGAAGCCTACAGCAAGCCCCCTCCATACCAACTTTAGCCACAGGGGAGACAAACGCCAGAACTAAGAGAGGCTACAACTCTATTGTCGACACAAAGGTCACCACACCAAAAACCTACAAAAATGAAAAGACAGAAAACTCTAACTCAGATAAGGGAGAAAGAGAAAAGCCCAGAAAAACAGCTCAGTGATGAGGAGATTACCAGCCTCCCAGAAAGAGACTTCAGACTATTGATGCTGAAGATGATGCAAGGCATTGGAAATAAACTGGAGGCAAAGACTGATAATTTACAGGAAACACTGAGCAGAGAAATACAAGCTATAAAAATTAAACAGGAAGAGATGCAAAATACAATAACTGAAATAAAAAATTCATTAGAAGCAGCCAACAGCAGAATACAGGTGGCTGAAGAACGAATCAGTGAGGTGGCGGCCAGATTAGTGGAAATCACTAATGTGGAAGAGAAAAGAGATAGAAGATTGAAAGGAAATGAGCAGAGTCTCAGAGAACTCTGGGATAATGTTAAACACACCAACATCCGTATTATAGGGGTGCCAGAGGGAGAAGAGAGAGAGAAGGGAACAGAAAAAATATTTGAAGAGATAATAGCCAAAAACTTCCCTAATATGGGAAAGGAACCACTCACTCAAATCCAGGAAGCGCAACGAGTACCATATAAAATAAACCCAAGGAGGAACACCGTGAGACACATATTAATCAAAATGACCAAAATTAAAGACAAAGAGAAAATCTTGAAAGCAGGTAGGGAAAAGAAACAAATGACATACAAGGGAACCCCAATAAGGTTATCAGCAGATTTTTCAGCTGAAACTCTGCAGGCCAGAAGGGAGTGGCATGATATACTTAATCTGATGAAAGGGAAAAACTTCCAACCAAGATTGCTTTACCCTGCAAGGCTCTCATTCAGATTTGAAGGAGAAATCAAAACCTTTACAGATAAGCAAAAGCTAAGAGATTTCTGCAACACTAAACCAGCTTTACAACAAATCTTAAAGGAACTTCTCTAGTCAGAAAAGAAAAGGCCATAACCAGAAACAAAAACACCACAAATGACAAGGCTCACCAGGAAAGGCATATATACAGTAAAGATACTAAATCATCCATGCACAATTATTCTTCTCAAGTGTGCACGGAACATGCTCTAAGATTCATCACATCCTGGGCTACAAATCAAGCCTCAGTAACTTTAAGAAAATTGAAATCATATCAAGCATCTTCTCTGACCACAATGCTATACGACTGGAAATCAACAACAAGAAAAAGATGGCCAAAAATACAAACACGTGGAGACTAAACAATACACTACTAAACAACCAATGGATCACTGAAGAAATCAAAGAGGAAATTAAAAAATACCTAGAAGCAAATGACAACAAAGATACGACACTCCAAAACCTCTGGGATGCAGCAAAAGCAGTTCTAAGAGGAAAGTATTTAGCAAAACAAGCCTACCTCAGGAAACAAGAAAAAGCTCACATAAACAACCTAACTTTACATTCAA